>JBAMBR010006206.1:0-35919 GCA_037044475.1 Zaprionus obscuricornis | reverse complement strand
ATTTTATATTCGAAGTTGGCTTTTGTCTTATTTGTCAAATGTTGCAGTCATTATTCAAATGCATTTAACACAATTCTTATTGTTTCATATAAATAATCAGGCCAAGTTGTCTAAAACTAAGCGATTACTGTACATTAAATATTTTAGAAAATTACTTAGTCTTCGTAGTAAAATTCAAATATTTTGCTGGCCAGTTTTTCTTTTTCGAACTGTAGCGGATGTAGCAATATTAATTATTATAATTTTGGCGTTTTACTGGAACCCATCAGAAATTGTTCTATGGAAATTATTATTATTTTTTACTTACCCGCTACTTCAAATAAATTCTATTTATGTCATAAGAATGACTAGAAAAGTTTATCAAATGGAGCAAGAAATATTAAATATTTTATATGAACGAGAATTATTTGATTCGCTTTCGAAAATTTAGAACTAAAAGAACTATTCGTATAGTGGAAGTAAGTATTTGTTCTTTATCAATGATATTATTTTGATTTCTGATACATATTTCATGGATTTTCAGTTGGAGCAAATTCATCTTCAACGTTGTACTATAAAGGAAAATGCAATTTCAATATTCAATTATTTCTATGCGAGGCGATCTTTATATATAGAGATTATTGATTTCGTATTTACAAATTCTCTTTTTAGCAGTCAGTTTTAGTTTGACGTATAATTTAAAGGAGACACTTTAAATGATTTAGATAAAAATGTATCATCCGAAATATCATTAAACTTCAATTTTAAATTTTAAATCAAAATTAACTGTTAATTTATAAAAATTACTGGAGCCGACGGAAGGTGTGAAAAATATGGATATTTTAAAAAACCAAAGAATAATCAAGTCTTCTTATCAACTCCTTTGTTCGATTTTTTAACACTAAGTCTAAATTATTTTTATATCCGAGTACTCGTAGGTTACTACGGGTATAATGACTTTGTGACACCAATAAATGTATGTAACGCCCGTAAGGAGGCATTGCCTACCCCATAAAGTATATACATATATTCTTGTTTAGGATTAACAGCAGAGTCGATTGGACCATGTCCATCTGAACATCTAGATCTGAGATACTATAAAAGCTTCGCCGAAATTATTATTGCAATCATTGGAACTTAATAATTCCAATTCAATTATCACTAGTCAATATATTAATGTATAAAACGTTTTCCAAATGCGAAACTATTGAGAATAATTAACCATTTCATTAGCTAATCTATTTTATATTATGGTAAATATGCGATTATATATCTTATATATGATAATATATATTTGTGAAGTTTACTTCGTGGTTCAGTTTTCATCATGAATTGTTTGACAGTCTTTCTATACATTTTATATATGCTAAGTGCCGTTTTTGGTCTAAATGAAAATCGTTTTGACTCATATCAACAATAAATTTGTAAAATCTCGCTTCGGTTATTATTATGTGCGAATTTGGTGCTGGATTTTTATTCTGCCCAATATGTTATATGAATCTGTGATCATGTTATTGTTATGGATATTCAGAACCAACGAATATGGTATCAATTCCCCATCGAATCACTGTGCCATTATCACCTATGAAAGTAACTGTCTTCTAACCGCTTTCTCAATTTGGAATCAACTTCATAATCGTGAAGCTCTAGTGGAACTGTTAAACTTATTCCTCGAGCTAGGAAGGAACTATCGTGAAGTCTTTGGAGAAAACCTACGTGTGAATTGGCTATATTTCATATTTCATTTGTTACGAGAGTCTTCCTTTTGGCTTTCGTTTATTTGGACAAATCATGCTGAGGATAAAGAGACTACCTTAAGTTTTAGCCAAAATTATAATAATTAATATTGCTACATCCGCTACAGTTCGAAAAAGAAAAACTGGCCAGCAAAATATTTGAATTTTACTACGAAAACTAAGTAATTTTCTAAAATATTTAATGTACAGTAATCGCTTCGTTTTAGACAACTTGGCCTGATTATTTATATGAAACAATAAGAATTGTGTTAAATGCATTTGAATAATGACTGCAACATTTGACAAATAAGACAAAAGCCATGTTTGAATATAATATATGTTAAAACTTAAGGTCGTCTCTTTATCCTCAGCATGATTTGTCCAAATAAACGAAAGCCAAAAGGAAGACTCGCGTAACAAATGAAATATGAAATATAGCCAATTCACACGTAGGTTTTCTCCAAAGACTTCACGATAGTTCCTTCCTAGCTCGAGGAATAAGTTTAACAGTTCCACTAGAGCTTCACGATTATGAAGTTGATTCCAAATTGACAAAGCGGTTAGAAAACAGTTACTTTCATAGGTGATAATGGCACAGTGATTCGATGGGGAATTGATACCATATTCGTTGGTTCTGAATATCCATAACAATAATATGATCACAGATTCATATAACATATTGGGCAGAATAAAAATCCAGCACCAAATTCGCACATAATAATAACCGAAGCGAGATTTTACAAATTTATTGTTGATATAGTCAAAACGATTTTCATTTAGACCAAAAACGGCACTTAGCATATATAAAATGTATAGAAAGACTGTCAAACAATTCATGATGAAAACTGAACCACGAAGTAAACTTCACAAATATATATTATCATATATAAGATATATAATCGCATATTTACCATAATATAAAATAGATTAGCTAATGAAATGGTTAATTATTCTCAATAGTTTCGCATTTGGAAAACGTTTTATACATTAATATATTGACTAGTGATAATTGAATTGGAATTATTAAGTTCCAATGATTGCAATAATAATTTCGGCGAAGCTTTTATAGTATCTCAGATCTAGATGTTCAGATGGACATGGTCCAATCGACTCTGCTGTTAATCCTAAACAAGAATATATGTATATACTTTATGGGGTAGGCAATGCCTCCTTACGGGCGTTACATACATTTATTGGTGTCACAAAGTCATTATACCCGTAGTAACCTACGAGTACTCGGATATAAAAATAATTTAGACTTAGTGTTAAAAAATCGAACAAAGGAGTTGATAAGAACACTTGATTATTCTTTGGTTTTTTAAAATATCCATATTTTTCACACCTTCCGTCGGCTCCAGTAATTTTTATAAATTAACAGTTAATTTTGATTTAAAATTTAAAATTGAAGTTTAATGATATTTCGGATGATACATTTTTATCTAAATCATTTAAAGTGTCTCCTTTAAATTATACGTCAAACTAAAACTGACTGCTAAAAAGAAATTTGTAAATACGAAATCAATAATCTCTATATATAAAGATCGCCTTGCATAGAAATAATTGAATATTGAAATTGCATTTTCCTTTATAGTACAACGTTGAAGATGAATTTGCTCCAACTGAAAATCCATGAAATTGTATCAGAAATTTAGATAATATCATTGATGAAAACAAATACTTACTTCTACTATACGATTAGTTCTCATAGTTCTCAACTTCCGAAAGGAATCAAATAATTCTCGTTCGTATAAAATATTCAATATTTCTTGCTCCATTCGATAAACTTTTCTAGTCATTCTTATGACATAAACAGAATTCATTTGAATAGCAGGAAGTAAAAAATAATAATAGTTTTCGTAAGCAATTGCTAATGAATTCCAGTAAAAGGTCAAAAATATAATAATGAACATTGCCATATCTACAATAATTCGAAAAACGAAAATAGGCCAGCAAAATATTTGCATTTTGCTGCGCAGACTGAGTAATAATCTAAAATATTTAATATATAGAAATCGCTTAGCTTTGGATAATTTAGGCTGATTATTTATATGAAACAATACGGATTGTGTCAAATGCATTTGAATAATAACTGCAACATCTGTTAAATAAGACAAAAGCCAACTTCGAATATAAAATATATTGAATATTAAGGAAGTCTCTTTATCCTCTCCATTAATTGTCCAAACAAACATAAGCCAAAAACAAGACTCGCGAATAATATGAAATATGAAATATAGCCAATTTACACGTAAGTGTGTTCCAAAAACTTCCCGGTATTTTCTTCCTAGCTCGAGGAATAAATTTAACAGTTCCACTAGAGCTTCTCGATTATAAAGTTGATTCCAAATTGTGAAAATGGAGAGGAATAAGTTACTTTCAAAGATGATAATGCCACAGTGATCCGAAAGGGTATTAATACCATATTCTTCTGTTCTGAATACCCACAGATACAACATGATCACAACTTCATATAAATGACAAGGCAGTATGAAAATCCAACACCAAATTCGCATATAATAATAACCGATGCGAGATTTTACAAATTTGTTGTTGATATAGTCAAAACGATTATCGTTTATAGCAAAAACGGCACTTAAAATATATAAAAGGTATAGAAAGTCTTTCAAACAGTTCATGATGAAAACTGAACCACGAAGTAAACTTCACAAGTATATATTATCTCGTATATATATAATATATATAAGTTAATTAAATAGTAAATTATTCTCAATAGTTTCGCATTCGGGAAATTGGGCAACGTTTTATAAATTACTCCGATGATGATTGAATTGGAATTATTAGATGATACACTTATACTTTCTTAATTCTCGACCTCAGTTAGTTTGACAACACACGACACTTTACTTTTTTGTATTATTTTATTTTGCAATGAATAAGAAACTATTATTGGCGGTAAAAATTAATTAAGCTATTATCCTTTATTCGATAGAATACAAAGTCATATAGTAGGAATGATAAGACCTGAAGGGTATGTAAGGTTCGTTCTTCAGTATTATCAAATGTTAATATTCCTTTATTATTTAATGTTTAATATTCCCTTTACTATGCATATTAATTTATAATTTATCCATTTGCACGATAATATCCTACACGAGGAATTTCATTCCTAGTATCAGTTCTCATCATGTCTTTCTTCCTGAAAGTATTTTATTGGCTGAGCGTGTTTTTCGGATTAAACGAATTTCGTTTTGGCCATCATAAAAAACAATTTGTAGAATCTCATTTTGGATATTGTTATATATTGATATGGAGCTGGATTTTCACAGTTCCTGTCAGTATACATGAACACGTAAAACTGTTACCTTTATGGCTTCTCCACTCGAAGGAAGCTAATCTTGACAGGATGTCACATCACTGTGGTTTTACCGTTGAAATATCTTTGGCACTTGCCTCTGGCATTACTGCCCTGAATAATCTATATAATCGGAAAAGTTTACAGTCATTGTTGAACCTATTCATACAAATGGGGCGTGAACATCGTCAGCTCTTCGGGAAATATCTACGCGTCCGTTGGACTTACTTTTTCTTTAATTTTATCCGAGATTTTGCAGTTTGGTTTATCATCATTGGCCAAGCGCGTTGGCCACATTCATATTTAAGAATTTTTTATTTTCGACTTTGGCTTCTAACATATTTGGCAGATGTGGCAGTTATTTATCAAATGCATCTTTCTCAATCCTTATTACTCCAGTTAAATAGTCATGGAAAATCCTGTAAAACCTTGCAATATTTGTACATTAAATACTTTGAAAATCTTCTCAGACTTCGAAAGAAAATTCAAATATTCTGTTGGCCACTTTTCATATTTCGTCTTATAAGAGAAACGGCAACCTTCATAATGTACACTGTGTTTCATTACTGGTGGCCAACAGAGTTTCCTGTAATCTTGGAACCATTATATTTCGTACTTGCATCAAATTCTATGCATATTATAAATATGACCAGACACATTTATCAAATGGAAAAACAAATTTTAGAGTCTTTATGCGAACGAGAATTACTATATTCTCTTCGCCAAGTTAAAAGTAAACGTAACAAACGTGAATTGGCTGTAAGTATTTCTTTAATCATTGATCCTCATTATAATAGATCTATGAATTTGTTCGATTTTCAGTTAGAGCAAATTTGTCTTCAACGCTGTAAACTACAAGAAAGATCCATTACTTTATTCAACTGTTTCTATGCAAAGCGATCATTATATATTGAGATCATGGATTTTTTATTTAATAATATTCTTTTAGTAGTCAGTTTCAGCTTAGGATATAATTTAATTGAAACATATCCAACTGGTAAATTTAATTAATTTAATCTAGTGTTTCACTTATGTGTAAAATATTTTAAGCATCGATTATTCAGAGATGTTTAATTATATGTAAAATATTTATTTATATATGTATCTATAATATATAAAATTTATATAAATTTCTACAATGTGCATTTTTTTAAATTTTTAAATATAATTTGTAGATTTTTCATCTTAACAGTTAACTTCGCTCCGTATTTAATTTAGGACTGTTTCTATACTGGTTTTATGATATAATAGTCTGATCTGATTTGAAGGAAATTCAGCTGTCATTTTATAGTATTATATAATATTACATTTCCTTTATTTTTTCTTATTCATAAGTGTGAACTGTTCTATCGATATTATTGATATAAAAATTATTGATATTGATATAAAAATATAAATCGATAAATGTTATCATATTATCGATATATGTAGTAATACTTAAAATTGTTTAAACAATATATATTGTTAGTTGGCCATATCACTGACATAACTATTGGTGAATATCGATATCGATATCTATATAACGACATGAGGTAAATTCTTTTTTGTACCATGAGTCATTTATTATCACTGCACTACGTTTCAGTCCTTAAACTTAAGAAAGGACTCAAAATTTTGACCTATCGGTGGCACGTTCCGACTTATGATGCTAATCAGGAATACCTAATACAGGGAGATATATAGTAAAAATATGAATTATAGATGTATAAATGTATGTCTATGTATCGCTTCAGCTTATTGCGATTCGAATTGCATGAAAGTTTTTATTCAATATATCATCCGAAGCTCGGAGTAGCAATTATTATTCATATTTATGAATATTTAGATATTCACTTATTATTTGTCATAAGTTGAAGACTGGTAAATGTTGCAGTTGTTATTTAAATGCATCTTTCACATTCTTTATTACGTTAACTGAATGACCATTGGAAATGCTCTAAAGCCATGCAATATTTGTATCTTAAATAGTTCGGAAATCTTCTGGCCTTTTCATTAGGTTAAGTTTATTGCATTTCTGGGGGCCTTCAGATTTTCAACTAAAATCGTTTCTTTTTCACACTCTTAATGAATTTAAATGCACAATTTAAAATTGACCAGGAAGATTTATCAAATAGAAAAAAAATTTTGGATACTTTATATACGAACGAGAATTAATAAATTCGCTTCGAAACATTTGTGAAATGAATGTAAGTACACACTTCATTCATTTGGGATGGATTTTTATTAGAGGATGTAAACAAACTTTATTAATTCGTTCAATTTATAGTTGGAGAAAATGCATCCTAGATGTTCAACTATGCAGGAAAGTTTGATTACTATCTTCAAGCGATCATTATAGTGTATTTAAAAATTATGGATTTTTTATTAGTAATTAGTTTTAGTGTAACATATACAAAGGCACAACTACGCACTAGAGATAAATGTCTATTATTCCTGTTGCCTGTAATTTAAAAAATAGTATTTGAATTAGTTTGTGCTACATAAATATTTATAATAATGAAATATAGACTTTCATCTTAAATGAAAATAAGAAATTGGAAAATTGGAAGTAAGATAAATAAGAAAGACAATATTTTCAGAATTTGTTTATGGAGTACATGCTATTCATATAGGATTAGGTTCAATTTTAATAGCGTCGGGGAATGTGGAAAAACTAAATAAATAAAAAAATTGGAGTCTTTTGTTCTTAAGTGTTCCAACGGACACACAAGCGGCTAGAGATTCAATAGACTCGACAGTTCACTCTGAACAAAAATACATATGTATATTTTATACGGTCCGTAACGCCTACGTATCCGCTTTTCTGAAGACACAAAATCATTATACACTGTGTATCCTAAGTATAAAATAATAATTTTGTTGCCTAATTTCAGACAATTATTGAAATCAATCGATATATTCAACATTACATTTGGACTAATGACACACGATTATGAATAATCATTATTATTTTTCGATTCAAGTTTTTTCACATTGACAAGTTTAGCTTATTTCGCTTTATGAGGTTCAGTTTTCATCATGTTTCATAACTTGAACGTAGTCCTAACCATATTATATGGGCTAAGCGTGCCTATTGGAATAATTGGATTTCGTTTTAATTTTTGTAAACAAAAATTTGTGAAATCTCAAATAATGTTTTACTATATGTCGATATGGTGTTGGATTTACACAATCCCCGTTACTCTATATGAATGCAAACGAATATCATGTGCTTGGATATACGAAAATGAAGCATATCCAATAGATAGAGTGGCAATCAATTGGTATTTTTTCCATAAAATGTGTCTATTACTTGCCACTGGCATAACCGATTGGAATAATTTTCATAATCGTGAAAACATTTTGGAAATGTTAAATCAATTTTTACAGCTGAGAGAAGAGCATTATAATCTATTTAAAAAACATGTACATGTACATTGGATATATTTCTTATCACATTTTTTACGAGAGCTTGTCATGTGGCTTGTGCTAATATTAATTAATGATGGGAAATTTTATTTACAAATTTGTTGTGTTCGTCTTTGGGTTCTGTCATATTTGGTAGATGTAACAGTTATCATTCAAATGCATCTTTCTCAATCCTTACTACAACAACTAAATCCTCATCGGAAATTTTCCAAAGCGGATATGTATTTGTATTTCAAATACTTTAAAAACCTGCGCAGTCTTCGTAAGAAAATGCAATTATTTTGTTGGCCACTCATTATGGTTCGATTTATAGCAGAGAGCGCATTCATTACTATGTTCATTACATCTTATATCTGGAATACTTTACATTGTCGTATAGAAATAATTCTTATTGTTCTTGCACTCTTAATGAATTCTGTGCATGTCATAGGAATGACAAGACAAGTTTATCAGATAGAGAAACAAATTTTGGTTTGTTTATACGAACGAAAATTAATTAGTACGTTTAGACAGATGAAAAGAAAACGAAACTTTTCTGTATTAGAAGTAAGTATTTTATAATTAAAAAACAAACATTTGTTCCCCCAATATATCCATTTATATAATTTTCAGTTGGAGCAAATTTATATTTGTCATTATACTATAAGGGAAAGTTCTATAAATCACAGCAATTGTTTCTATAAGCGGCAATCTATTTGGTTGGAGATTTTTAATTTTATAATCAAATCACTTCTCATAGTTAATAGTTTAAATATGGCCTACAATTTAATTAAGGTAATTTAAGCTTCGGATACTTCATATATTTATATACAGATATAATTTAAATTTAAAAAACAATTGTAAATCTTGATACTCAATCCAAGACTATTGACTTTAAAAAAGCTTGATTAAAACATAACTGGTACCTATGTATATAAAATTTATATATATATATTTTAATGAATCTGCAGATTATTTTTTAGAATGTATTAATTTATTATTATTTATTTTAATTTTATTTATTTTATTTATTATTAATAAATTTTAAGTGAAATAAAAATGTATTATTAATATCAAAAAAATGCTTTATTATTATTAATTTATTATTTATAAATTTCTTTGTATACTTGCATCATATATTATATATATATTGCATTATTTATACTTACCATTAATGAATTATTTGCGTATTTTTGTAGTTTGCCCTGTGAATAAGCGGAAACAATCGGCAACAACAACTGAAGCAAGATTTATGAATCCGAATCCTAATCCAAATCTGAATTCCGTTCAGGCTGCAATGGGCTTTAATAATTATTTTGCACAACAGTTAACAATGGGTATGGCTGATAATGCCTTTAACTATTTCAATTATCCGCAAACACAAGCGTGGCCTGGTTCACCGTATCAATTTCAGTCTGCTGATGAATTGCAATATTTTAACTATGCTCAGTATCAGGGCTTAGATCAGTTACAGGGGCAATTTCAACCACAACACCAATACATGGGTCAATATCAATGCCCGTTTCCGGACCAATATCAAGTTCAATCACCAATGGATCTTAACGGTATTGCTAAGACAAGGAAGAGCGACCAACCTGTTGGTATTGCAGGTGGAGGTGGCAATTGTAATGATGGCTCAAGCTGCACAACCAACTCATCATCTGATGTTTGTCCATGTCCATGCAATGAATCCCGTTCAGTTACTTGCGATGATGACTCTTGCTGCCAAAGTTGTCCGATCAGAAAACCTAATGATAGGAAAAGTGACAAGACTTGCTGTTGTCCACAAGATGATTCTGAAGAATATAGCTTTGAAATGCCCGATGATTGTGATTCTGTGCTACAGCATCAAGTCGGCTGCAGTATTAAGCGTCCAAAATCAAAGTATTCCTTTCTGAATACGAATTCAACGTGTCCCAGCCAATCAACGCCAATGGATTTTTCGAACTGTGCAACATGTTGTCCAGCTGCAGGTACGGGATGTGAGATGCCCTGCTGCACTGATGCTCCAATACCATGCTGTTCGGAGTCACCACAAATGCCTCAATGTTGTTGCCCAGGTCCGGCTGCTCAATGTTGCTTAGGTCCACCTCCTCAATGTTGCCCAGGACCGTCACCTCAATGTTGCCCAGGACCGCCACCTCAATGTTGTTTAGCTCCAGCTCCTCAATGTTGTTCAGCTCCGGCTCCTCAATGCTGCTCCATGCCCTACTGTTCTATACCCCCTCCACAATGTTCACCCATGACTTGTTGTTCAGCTTCTGTACCACAATGTGCTCCTATGCCCTGCTGTTCAGCTCCTATAAGTTCTTGTCAAGGAGCCAATTGCCTGGACATGGATTGCATTATGCGTAATGTATATGCAACTCAAGCTGCCAATTGCCCCGGTCAGAACATGTGCTGTCCACCAGCCACATGCAACAGTTGTCCCAACGATACATTACAATCTCAAACAGTTTATACAACCGATTATCGACCATTCTGTGGAACTGGTAACAATTTTAATCATTTTCCCAAGTGTACATCATATGGCAATTATGAAAGTTGCGGCTGTTGTGCTGGTTGCTCGGGCTGCTCTGGTTGCTCTGGTTGTATGCCTAACTATTCACCTTGTGGCCCCTGTCAGCCAGCAGCACCTGCACCCATGCAGCCCTGGTAAGCACAAATAAAATTCTGTATAAATCGTTGATTAACATAATAACACATCTATTAACAGTTATACACCGAAACCTGCTTGTACTTCCACGTCAAGAGAATGTAGTGGCAACAACATGATGCAATCATTTCCATATCATTTGCCGCCTGTAGCTACATCCAGCTATCAATTAACGTGCAACGCTCCTTTATCCGGTGATGCAGGCAATCGTTTTGGACAATCATTTACAATGCCCTACGAAATGCCTGAAGATGATGGAAGTGTTATAGTGCCTCCTGTTGTCTCCAAGGCGACCAGTTGTAACCTCAGCCAATGTGCATGTAAGTACAGTAAACTCTCCTCACTAATGAACACTTCAATCTAATGCATTTCATCTTTTCATGTAGCTTTCATGTAGTTTAAATAAAGTTTTTAAACACATCTGACATCTTTATAAAAAATTGACTGGATATTTCCTCAAGAACTGTAAAAGAAAAACTCATTAAATAAAAAATCAAACAGCATTAAATTTATTTTTAATATTTAATTTAATCGAATTTCTTAATTTTTTTAAATTATTAATTAATTTTTTCACAGGAGACATTTATTTTAATATTTTACAAAATTCATACAAGAAAAACTTTCATTTTAATAAAATATAAGAAAGAGAGAACAAAAAGCAAAATTAAGTCACTTTTGCATACTGATATATACACTCATACATACATATATACTAATACATACCGTTACATTAAAAATTCAAATCCTTATTAAACCGGAACGAAACCATAAATCAAGAGTTGACAAATAAAATCAGGAGCGTAATGTGGGTCGCTCATTTCGTAGGCAAGTTTCTCATACATATATTTGTGGCTGTGAATATTTCTTCATTCATTTGCATTTTACCGTCAGCTCATTTGATAGTCCTTCATTTGGCAATTGATGACACCACCAGGGATAACAGCAAGAATAACTTTCAGTGAAAAATTCAGCATTTGTAAAATCTCATGAATTTATTAAATTATTTTTCGCTTTCAAGTTTGATTTGATTTCTCTTCCTTTTACATTTTCTGCTACTCGTTTTTATTGGCAAAAACTCATAAATTACGCGTGTCGGTTGATAGGAAATCCTTTTATGTGGTGTCTCAGCTGACACATTGTTGACATATAAATGGATTGAAATTCAAGTGAAAGGAGAAACATTTTTTATAGTCAAACAAAGCAAGTGTAAACTTTAACAATTTAACTAAAATTTAATATAATTTTTTTTTTAATCCAAGTTAAGAATATTCCCCAGAAGTAGTAAAAAATATTTATATTTACGTAGATTTCTTTCTTTTTTTTTTTGAAAAAATGTTTATTACAAAATATTGCATTGACAATTTGTTTCATTGTTGTTTTTTTTTCCATTTTAATTTCAATTATTATATTTATAAAAAAAATGAAATTAAATATTTACTATAGATGAGTAGATGGAAAAAGAAGAAAGTAGCGCAACGCAAAGTAAATAACAAGCACAAGGATACATAAATGGATAAAGAATAATGAATTTTCAATTTTCAATTTTGTAGCGAGACTTTATCTATTTAAGCCAAGTTCTTAAGTAGAAAAATATTCGCAGTTTTTCTTAATTTTTTGTTTTGTTTTTTTTTTTTGGCAAATATATGTTCTAATAAGTTTTTACTAATTTTTTTTATAGTGCTTGTTTTATTTTTGCGTTTTTTTGTGTTTCTCATTTTGACACTTTGATTATTATTTTTTGTTGTTGTTGTTGTTTATGTGTGTTGGTTGAAACAGTAGGAAATTGGGTTGAGGGGAAGGGGAAACTATAAGATAATTTTGATTTGATTTTTCATTTTACAATTGCATTTAACTATGATAAATTGTTTATTGATATATATAATATATTTTTTTTGTTTAGTTAGAACATTTAACTATTATTTGCATTTACGTTAAGTTTACATACGTTTTATTTTTGTGTGTGTGTGTGTGTGTCTGTGTTTCACTCTGAGCTGAGCCAGAAACTTAAATTTATCAAGAACAGAATTTTTTCAATAAAGATAAAAATAAAAAACTAAAATGACAAAAATAATTTAAATATTTGATTCAAATTTTAAAAAAAATTTTTAAATAATTTAATAATTAATTTCATTTAATTACTGATTAATTTAATTTATTTTTCTTTATAATTATTGTTTAATGTGTTTCTGGCCAACTTATTAGAGTTAATATAGCTGTTTACTTTTTCTTGTTGTCTTTGTGTGTTTGTGTTTTTTTTTTCTTTTTCAGTGTATTGTATGTTTATATTTTCTTTAGCTATTGGAATTTTCATATTTCTTGCTGGTGGGGCTGGAAGTATTACAGTTAACATACACACATACATACATACATATATCTGCTGGCTATATTTTATATCTATATAGTTTCTAAGTTCTGACAATATATATATATATATATATATATGTATTTAGAGATAAATGTATGTAATTTATAAATGTTTTAAATCCTGTTACAGGATTTGCTTCAGCTATTAAGTAAAAATTACAATAAAACAAAATATATATTCATATATATATAGAGATAATATTTAAAAAAAAATAATAAACATTAATTAAAAAGATACAAAATACAATTCAAATACAAATACAGAGATATAAAGGACATACAAATATATATTCATATATATATTGTGGGTTGTGATTTGGAGAGTCAGGTGTAGGTGATGATGGAGAAGATAATGATAATGACAAAAGAATAAATTTGATTTATGTAGTTTGTATTTGTTTATGTTTTTATATGCAACAAATAGCATCACTGGAATAGTTTATGCCATGCCCCAAAAATGCCACAATAAGGGCGGCAATTAAATCAAGTGTTCGTCTTTTTATATCTATATATATATATTAATATATATATATATATATCAATTTCTTGTATAGTTTTTGCACACTTATATGTTTATATATATATATATATATTTATATGTATATCGATATATAAGTATAGACATATGTGAAATTGCACTATAACTAAATGCTACAACATTTAAAAATTGATTTCTGATTCATATTCAATATTTATATATATATCTTTATATATATTCTTGTATGTATATGTAGAAAATTCTAGCAGCGCTCAATTAAACCAATTTCGGTTTTGGCATTTTTTTCATATTTTTCATTTAAAAAATATTCTTCACTTTTCTCTCGCACTTCTCTCACTTCACATTATCATTTCGTGTAAAAAAAAGTAAGCTGCTAATTTTTTTTTTCTTTTGTTGCTGCTTGTTGTTGTATTTTGTTTTTTGTTTTTTCTTTTTGTTTAGTTTTATTACTTGAACTAAATATAAGAATTTGATTTGCAATTGTTTTTGTTTTGTTTTTTTTTTGTTGTTCTTACTTAAGTTTAAAGTTTAAATAAAAGTTTCTTAGTCTTTTCATTTTCCATGTGTGCTTTAGTTTACTATACATAATTCCTCGATATATGTATATTTAGCAAAAACTTTATATAATTTTTAATGGACTCAAGCCAAATTACAACAATAGCAGCAGCAATGCAACAATAATAAATACAGCAACAACAACAACAATAAATTATATAAATTTGGCAAATTTCGCGCATTCTAAAGAATTGCAAAAATTCTTTCATTTTACATTTTTTTTTTTTGTTTTTCTTTTTTTTTTAACTTTACTTTTAAGATCTATCAGTTGTTATTCTCAAGGTTTGTCATAATGTTGTTGCAGTTGTTGTTGTTATTATTTTACATGTTGCAGCTGCTGCTGTTGCTATTGTTACTGTTGCAGCTGTGGGTTCATTATTTCTTTTTTTTTTTTCTTTTTTTTTAGGCACATGTTTTCAGAGCTTACACATATAGAGTATCTAACACTAAGCATAGATAATATTACTAATACTAATCAATATAAAACTTGTGCATTCCATGGCCCACAACAATTGTCAATGTTCTCCACGTAGCAGTTCCATTAGCAAATTGAAATCGGCGCCATCGCGCGTCTTGATCGTCAGCATTTCTTTGCCAAGCTGCAATTTTTAAATATTATTATAATTATATTTTTATACAATTCATGATTGTCTCTCTCTCTCTCACTAACCTGACATGTGCGCTGCAGATCGGGTATGCGAAGCAATAGCTCACCAAACTTGGACGGCGTATCGGGATAATGGGCTAACGTATATGCCTGCAGTCCTTGCAGCGCCTTCTCTTGGCACTCACGTACCTTGACCGCTTCGTGCAACTCAGTTGTGTCTGCAAAAAAAAAAAAATAATTATTATTTATATTAATTGAAGTTTTTTTTTTTTAGACTACATAAAGAATTTATATTCATGATCAGTTGAACATAAATCCATAGTATGAAGAATTTGTTTTATTTTTTTGAGATATCTGATTAAAATAAACAGTTATTAGCTAATATATTTATAGATAACTGTCAAGCTTAAATCGAACAACTATATGATATAGATATCATAGGAAGGATCGGTTTAAGATTGAGTTTTTATATGAACAAGTTTTTGTTTTGGTATAAAAAACTTTATAGTTAAGCTTGCAAGAGTTCGAAATATTGGAAATCATCGACGAGCCAAAGAAAAAAAATGATTACTTGTTGTCTGAAATCAATAACTTACCGGACTGCAGCAGCACGATTACCTTCATGGCAACATATTCGTAGCGATCAACGCGTAGGCGTCGCAAATGATCCGTCAGATTCAACATACGTTCAATGCAGGCCTGTACGAGAAGAGTTTTCAATTAAAATAACTATAGATAAGTATAAAAGTATAAAATACTCACCTGTAATCCATTGGTTCTGGCCTGGGCCAATGTGATCTTGCGTCCCTGCGACATTTTAATCTCACCGGGCGTATCAATGGAACGAAAGCAGCAGGAGAAGAGTAAAAGTTCACACCACGAGTTGATGAGCAGGCAAATCTGATCATCAATCTATAAATATGAAAAAAAAAATATAGATTAATATGGCATTATTAAAATATTTGTAATGCATTATTAATGCATTGTTAACACATTTTTAATGCATTATTGATGTAATACTAATACAGTATTAATGCATAAATAGTAAATTTGTAATGCATTATTAATACATTATTAATACATTGTTATTGCATTATTAATGCATTATTGAAGCATTGATAATTCATTATTACTACATTATTGAAGTATTGTTGTTGATTCATTAGTACTGTATATTAATGCGCTATTAAAACATTATTAATGCATTATTATTACATTGTTAATGCATTATTAATACATTGTTAATGCATTATTAATGATTTAGTAGCACATTTTTAATGCATTCTTAACGCATTGTTAATACATTATTAATGCATTATTAATGCTTTATCATTGCATTATTAATGAATTGTTAATGCATTGTTAATGCATTATTGAAGCATTGTTAATTCATTATTACTGCATTATTGAAGTATTGTTGTTGATTCATTATTACTGTATATTAATGCCTTATTAATACATTATTAATGCATTATTAATGCATTATTAATACATTGTTAATGCATTATTAATGATTTAGTAGCACATTTTTAATGCATTCTTAACGCATTGTTAATACATTATTAATGTATTATTAATACTTTATTATTGCAATATTAATGAATTGTTAATGCATTGTTAATGCATTATAGAAGCATTGTTAATTCATTATTACTGCATTATTGAAGTATTATTGTTGATTTATTATTACTATATATTCATGCCTTATTAATACATTATTAATGCATTATTAATACATTGTTAATGCATTATCAATTCGTTTTTATTATTAATACATAATTAATGATTTAATAGTACATTTTTAATGCATTGTTAATGCATTGACTCTAATACAAACCGAAATGTTCTTAAATAGCGGCAAACTTTTGCACCATTTGACGATCTTATAGAGACGATGGTCAGCGACATTGCAGAGATGTGCAATTAAATCTGGATTTGCATTTTCGCCATTGGATGAGAGACCAGCACTGGCCAGCAGTGGATTGGTCATTTGTTGTGCATTTGCATTATGATGATGTACAGTTGCAGCCGCTCCAGCTCCAGCCGCACCATTGCCCGTTGCGCTTGATGAGGAGGAAGAGGAGCCACCGCCGCCACTGGCGAATGTGGACAATGGTTGATTGATTCTTGCCAATTCTGCATCTGTATATTGCCAAAGATGTTCAACATCCATGATTTCCTAGAGAGAGAAAGAAAGAAAGAGGGAGAGAGAGAGTGGGAGAATTGATTAACAAAAGTTCAAACAAAGTTGCAAAAGTAATTTTTACCTGCAACAGCGCTGGAATGCTTGAAGCACGTGACGCATGATGATTGGGTGGTTCCGTCTGTTCTGTCTTAATGGATGTACCTAAGCTTGGACTGGATGGCAGCGAGTTAGAGCCACCGCAACCAAAGCCATTGATTGAACCATGTTGCTGTTGCTGCTGTTGTTGCTGTAAGCGCTGATGTTGCTGCTGCTGCTGTTGTTGTTGTTGCTGCTGTTGTGACTGTTGCTGATGATGTTGCTGCTGCTGCTGTTGATTGACAACAGCTGCTGCTGCAGCCGCTGCCGCCGCTGCTGCTGCTGCCTGATCAGGACTAAGCAATGGACTCAGCATTGAATTAGGCAACGTATAAGAGCATTGATAAGTCGAACGACCGCCACGTGTGCGATCCTCTCGTATGGCCTCCAATTTCATGCCCTTCTGCAGGCACTTCTCAAAGCGGCATGCAGGACACTTTTTGCGCGTCGAGATGCTTACCTGGCATGGACCGCCACGAACACAAACATAATTCTTGCGATTCTGTACGGTGCGCTTGAAGAAACCTTTGCATGATTCGCAGGAGAAGATGCCATAATGAAAGCCACTGATTTTATCACCACAAATGGGACACGGTGAATTAATGAGCTGTTGCCGTGAGATGCCAGCCGGTGAGGCTGGCAATGTGGCTGTTGTATCTAATGTTGTGGTGCTACCAACACTGCTGCTGCCAGTTGCATCCATGCTGAGATTTTGTGCCTCCTGTGCGGCCTCTACATTCAATGGCCTATAGAGTACTGTATGATGCAGTGTAGCACCATTGGCATTGCCTGGGAATAGTACACTACCAGCACCACTCGGTGGTGCATGACGTGCCTGAATGGGTGAATGTGTGGGACTAAATTCGGAACTATAACTGTAGCAGCTGCTATGCGATGCATCGCTATTGTTGCGACTTAGCGATGGCGTATAGGGGGCGTGACGTGACGTTAACGGTGACTGTGACGGACTACTGTGCGTATAGACGGAATGTATGGCAGAGTCAGGACTTGGATTTGCGGGCAACAGTGGCAAATGTCCACCGCTAGATGATTTGCTACGATCACCGAGTGTGCCACCGATACCGGCAGCAGAGGCGGGTTCATATTTCAAATTGATGGGATCACTTTGTGTGGGTGCCAATTTTAATTTATTGTTTGTAAATCCTTTGCCAGGTGGCAGTTGGTGTAATTGTTGTTGTTGTTGTAAATGTTGATGATGTTGATGTTGTTGTTGTTGTTGCTGTTGCTGCTGATGTTGTTGTAAATGTTGCTGCTGATATTGTTGCTCATGTTGCTGTTGCTGCTGCTGCTGTTGCTGCAATAATTGTTGTTGCTGTTGTTGTTGCATTTCACCCGCTATATGCTCCAATTCAGTTTTTATTGGTTGCAACATTGTTGTTGCTGATGTTGTTGTCGTTGTCACTTGTTGACTATTATTGCCACTGCTTGCCTCATGCTTTATCACCGTCTCTGTCTCCATTAGTTCCTCATCAGCGGCAGCAACGGTGCCCAGCGCCGTCTCTGGTTCACTTAATTCACCTTCCCAGGACATGGGACGCGGTCCATTCTTATTATCTGCACCGCGTCGTCGCACCTTTAGATTCTCAATATTCGCCAATTCTGCATCAGAATCGGATTCATCATCATCACCCAATGGTATTCGCAAACTGTTGCTATGATGTTGATGTTGATGTTGATGCTGATGTTGATGATTATGATTACTGTGATTATTGTGATTATTATGATTGTGATTGTGATTATAGTTGGCTATAACGGGCACCAAATGATTGCCATTTGGTGTCTGGGGCAATTGATGATCAAGCTCCAGCTCTTCGCATTTGATGTTCGTCACAGAGACATTGTGACGTGTTGTCGATGGTGTTGATGTTGTCATCGATGTTGTTAGCGATGATGTTGTGGACATGTTAACCGGCAACTGATAGCTGCTGCCACAGCTGCCACTTCCACCTGGAGAGATACTTTGCTCCGTTTTAATGCTTGACATGTTTGGCATTTTTCAAGCTCTCTTTCTTTATCTCTCGCTCTTGTTCAAGTTCTCTCTTTCTTTCTTTCATATAATTTCTTTGATTTTCGTTTGCGTTTTATTGCAATTTCCCTTTTTGCAAATATTATTTTATTAAAATTAATTTATTTAATTGATTTATTTGTGCAATTTATAAAAATTGGAGAGATGTCGTTGATGCAGTTCCATTGTGTTGTAAATCTTTAAAGAAAAGATAGAAATAAAAAATAAAATAATTGTTATCATTTTTCATGCTTTTTATAAAATTGCATTTAATTTTATTTTTTTTCATTTTTAAAATATTTTATAAATTTATATTTTTTTTTTTTTTTTAAATTTTAATACAAATTGAGATTTTAATTTCGAATTTATGATAGAATTTTTATGAATATTTTAATATTTTGTATTTTATTTATTGAAATATTTTTATAAATTTTATTGATAATTTACAAAATATTAAATTATTTTCTATTAAATCAATAATAAATAATTTTCTCTTTCAATATTATAGAATTTATTAAAATTAAATTATTAAAAATATGAATTTAAATTTTTATTTCTTTAAAATAATGTAATAATAATCTATATTTTATTCTTTTTAATTTTGAAGAATAGTTTTAAAATTTAATTTAAAAAATTGTATTCTTAATTTCCATGAAATAAAATTTATATATATATATATATATTTTTTTTGTATATAAAAATAATTTGGGAATATTATTTAAATGAATAAATAAAAATTGAAAATATTTCCCGTTGCTGTTTTAACAGAAATGATTCACCGTATACTTTTTCTTTAGATCTTTATCGTATTTTTTTATTATTTGCTTATTTTGCCATTAAGTAAAATAATTCCCATGAATTTGCGCAAAAATAAACAATTCTTTTTCTTCTTAGTTTTGTTTCTCTTTAAATATAAAATTTCATAACTATACATAAAATAACAAAAACAATAATGACAGTAAAAAAAATAAAAATAAAAACGCCCTAGCAACTAGTATGAATTTTACTATATTTTCTCTCCCCCGTCAATCAGAAAATACACAAAGAATATTTTGTCGAGCCAACGACCTTGGCCTCTGTACAATGCTCGAGTATTGCGTCGAATCGCGCGAGTTATGCTAATTGAAAGCTAACATGTGTCCTATACATACAACAAGCACACACACACTCGCACTCTCACACACACACACACACACACACACACACACACAGACGCTCACATATAAACATAGTCACACAGTCATTACACTGTCCGGCGAAGAGACGCAAAAGAACAGTTCTTCTGCTGCTGCTGCTGTTGCTGTTGCTGTTGGTTATCAACGGACAAGCACGAACAATAGCTGAATGAATCCAAAGAAAAGCAACAACAAAATAAACAAAATATATGTATGTATGTACATATACATATACACAACAATAGCGCGAACAACGAAAAATGTCAACGACCTGACACAGCAGCGAAAAAGAGGCACAAAAATTCGAAATTGTGGAGAATATTATAATAAAACATTTAAGGTACATTAACCCAAAACGTACGCCGAAAATGCTTTTCGAATAATGGTCGAAAGGGCGCGTCAAAGGCAAAGGGCAATGCTAATGGCAATGGCAATGGCAATGTGAATGTGAATGAATAACATATGTATAAAAGTAGTTGGGGGGAGGGAGGGGGGCACAATGTGGGGGTGGTTTTGTGTTATGTTTAGTTTTAGTTAATTGCAAAATGCTTTTTCACTTTTTTTTTTTTTTTGACAATCGGCAATTAAATTGTATAAAATGAACACGACGACACTGTGTTTCCTTAGTATTTCGTTTTTCTCTTTCCATCTCGCTCTATCTAATGCACATTTGTATTTTGTATTTAGCCGGTACAACAACCAAACTCAAGACGCCAACCGGCAAAAGTAAAATATTAAGAAAGAGAAGAGAACGCAAAATGCGAGAGGCAGAGAGAGATAGCGAGTGAGAGAGGGAAAGAAATAAGCGAGAGCGTACACGAACGCAGCAGAATGGGCAAAGGACGACCTTCAAATAATGTTGAAATTTGTACGCAAACGACCTTGCATACAACAACAATGTGAGACGACGAAGCAACCACGAAGAAGACGCAGCGACAACGACAACGACAACGACGACGATGACGACGACGACAGCAGCGAAAACGAAGCACTCACACACACACACATGCACAAGCACACTGAGACACAAAAGACGCAACACATGCGCGGGCAGCGACGTCGCGACGACAACGCGTCGTGAGCACAGAACGACGAAAGCAAGAACACAAAAAAAATAATCTAAAGGCAGCAAAGTACAAGCAGCAGACGGGGGTGTGTTAAACCTAAATATATATGTGTGTGTGTGTGTGTGTGTGCCTGTGTGTGTAGCACAAAAGAAAATAAACAAAAATTTTGATATCAAGAGAGTTGCGCGGCGGCATTCGAGAATTATTCTCATTTTTATAAAGTTGTGTGGGTGACGAGAGGTCATACACTGGACGAGAGACACAGAGTGAGAGAGAGAGAGAGAGAGAGAGACAGAGAGAGTGAGAGCAATGAGCCAAATGTAGCTGACCAAGCAGAGAGATAGTACAGGCGAAACTGTTAGAGCGACAGAGATGACAGCAAGGAAGAGTAGTAAAAAGCAGAACAGAAAAAAGTGGTCGGTCAGCCGTCAGTTGTTGACGGTAAATGTTTTCATGTTTTTCTTCTTTCTGTTTTAGGCAAATAAATATGCTTTGCTTTTACTTTGCGTTGCTTATGTTACACTGTGCGATTATTTATTTGTTTGCCTAAAAACTCACAGCGTGAGTTGCACAGCAAATGCAGTCAGCCAAGCACCGAGATTTGTTAACAGACGGACATCGGACGGCGGACGCTCTTGTTGGAATTATGTTGAAATTTATTTCTGTACATACACGTGCATGCACACAGACTTTCAGCTAGAACTGTACATTGATATAAAATGAATTGTATGAAGCACAGTGGCAATGCGATTAGGCGGAAGTGTTTGCTGCAATGTTTAACTACAAGTTTTCTAATCATGTTGCGATCATGATAAGTGATTGAATTCGATTAGATACACAAGTTATTATTATACAAATTCATTGATATTTATATTTATTTATTTAATATTCTAATATATTTCTTGTATTAAATTTTGTTTTATTGATTTATTTATTATACTAATTTATTCACATTTTTTTTTTCATTTTCATTCATGCCATATGTAAGCATTTATTTATTTAAAGTATTTTATTCTATTCTATTTATTTATTTATTTAATTTTTTAATTTATTTTTAAATATTTAGATTTTATTTTAAATATTAATTTATTTTTATTTAAATTAGTTTAGTTACAATTATAATATTAATTTTATAAATTTTGCTAATATTTAAAAATATTTGAAGTCGCCTTAAATAAAACTTACGCTCAATGCTTTGCTGTATGTAGTAAAAATTAAAGCTACAATGTATTTCCATATTTTCTAGCATTAGCAAATATGTTCATGAAAATACTACGACTTTAGATTTCAAATTTTACCCCCAAAAGTTCTACTCCTTTTAGTTTGCTCTAGTAAACAACCCGAGCAATGTTCACATGCAGCTTTTCAACACCCAAAAAGCTAACAACATTATCAACTTCTCCCAACTTTCTAAAGTTTACCCCCATTAACTTACCATACCACCAGTCGTTGTCTCACTGTCTATCTGTCCGTCTGTCCGTCTGTTCTTCTGTCTAGTCATTGACAACAACCCCAAACAAAGAAAATGCGCACTTATCCTAAAAGAAAGGGTCGCTATCTCCAATTAAAGCACCCAACGCCAAAAACACAGCCATAGATACAACACCACATAGTTAACTCCCCTAAAAATTGCTGTTGGCTGGTATCTAAGAAAAATAAAAGTTGTATAACTTCCATGTTTATGATCCAATTTTTATCAAATTTTTATTTGTCAAAAAAGTTTAGACATCCTGCCTGTTTTGGATGATTTATTTCTAGTGGTTAAAAAAATTCGAAGACAAACTTAATCTGATTTTAAGTTTCTAAAATAGTAAAATGGTAAAATATGCATAGCTGAAAAACGGTCACGAGATTAAGAAGAGTGTAGGAAGTATGAAACTGAACTGTGCTGAACCGAACCGAACCGAACCAAAACCAAAACGAACCGAACTCAACTCTGTAGTTGAAGTGAAGTCACAATGTTGCTTGTTGACCGAGAATTCTGTCTATGTATGTGTGTGTGTGTGTGTGTATATGCAACGAGTTGGCTCTATGGTTGCCCCTGAGCTACACTGAGCTAGAGTTGCCTTTGTCTGCCGCTTATCGATTTTTATCAGCATAAAACGCTTTTGACTTTGACGGGCCAGAAATGCAAAAATGAGAAGAAAAAAATAACAACGACAACTACAACTACAACGACAACTACAACAATAACAACTTCCAACTTGTAACTCTCCTGGCAGACAAAAAAAAAAGGGGTTGACCTTCACGTTCTTTAGCGTACTGCTTTTTTTTATATATTGCTGCTGTTGTTGTTTTGTAGCATTCGACATTCGCTGCCCCCCCTCGGTATGCTCCCACCACGGAAATGCTATGGCCTAACAAAATGGCGTCCTCATTGTGCGGTAAATCCATGTCAATAATATTCATGACATTGACATGCTTTGTGGGCCAAAAAGTCCCGGCCGTCAAAGTTTCTAGGGGTTGCTGCTGCTGAGGGGGAGCAACGTATTTGTTTTTATTGTTAGGGTGGATTTTTTTTTCCTATATTTTTATTTTTTTTTTGAAGGTCTCTATCTAACTGGAAGTGGAACTGGAGCTGCTGTTGCCAGAGATGGAGCTGTGTGTGTGTGTGTGTATGTTTATGCTCATTGAATGGGAAGTTGGTTTCAATTATGCGTAACATGAAAGCCAACAGCAATTTTTAGGGGAGTTAACTATGTGGTGTTGTATCTATGGCTGTGTTTTTGGCGTTGGGTGCTTTAATTGGAGATAGCGACCCTTTCTTTTAGGATAAGTGCGCATTTTCTTTGTTTGGGGTTGTTGTCAATGACTAGACAGAAGAACAGACGGACAGATAGACAGTGAGACAACGACTGGTAGTATGGCAAGTTAATGGGGGTAAACTTTAGAAAGTTGGGAGAAGTTGATAATGTTGTTAGCTTTTTGGGTGTTGAAAAGCTGCATGTGAACATTGCTCGGGTTGTTTACTAGAGCAAACTAAAAGGAGTAGAACTTTTGGGGGTAAAATGTGAAATCTAAAGTCGTAGTATTTTCATGAACATATTTGCTAATGCTAGAAAATATGGAAATACATTGTAGCTTTAATTTTTACTACATACAGCAAAGCATTGAGCGTAAGTTTTATTTAAGGCGACTTTAAATATTTTTAAATATTAGCAAAATTTATAAAATGAATATTATATTTATAACTAAATTAATTTAAATAAAAATAAATTAATATTTAAAATAAAATCTAAATATTTAAAAATAAATTAAAAAATTAAATAAATAAATAAATAGATAAATAGAATAGAATAAAATAAAATACTTTAAATAAATAAATGCTTACATATGGCATGAATGAAAATGAAAAAAAAAAATGTGAATAAATTAGTATAATAAATAAATCAATAAAACAAAATTTAATACAATAAATATACAGTAGAATCCGGTTATAACGACTCTGCTTAAAGCGTCTGTCCGGTTACTGCGACTAAAACTCGTTGGCTTGGTTGGTCCCCCTGCAAACTTATACATACAAACTGCATTCGGTTAGTGCGTCTTCCGGGTGTAACGACGTAAAATCGTAGGTCCCTTAAAAGTCGCTATAAGCGGAATCTACTGTATTAGAATATTAAATAAATAAATATAAATATCAATGAATTTGTGTAATAATAACTTGTATCTAATCGAATTCAATCACTTATCATGATCGCAACATGATTAGAAAACTTGTAGTTAAACATTGCAGCAAACACTTCCGCCTAATCGCATTGCCACTGTGCTTCATACAATTCATTTTATATCAATGTACAGTTCTAGCTGAAAGTCTGTGTGCATGCACGTGTATGTACAGAAATAAATTTCGACATAATTCCAACAAGAGCGTCCGTCGTCCGTCGTCCGTCTGTTAACAAATCTCGGTGCTTGGCTGACTGCATTTGCTGTGTAACTCACGCTGTGAGTTTTTAGGCAAACAAATAAATAATCGCACAGTGTAACATAAGCAACGCAAAGTAAAAGCAAAGCATATTTATTTGCCTAAAACAGAAAGAAGAAAAACATGAAAACATTTACCGTCAACAACTGACGGCTGACCGACCACTTTTTTCTGTTCTGCTTTTTACTACTCTTCCTTGCTGTCATCTCTGTCGCTCTAACAGTTTCGCCTGTACTATCTCTCTGCTTGGTCAGCTACATTTGGCTCATTGCTCTCACTCTCTCTGTCTCTCTCTCTCTCTCTCTCTCGCTCTGTGTCTCTCGTCCAGTGTATGACCTCTCGTCACCCACACAACTTTATAAAAATGAGAATAATTCTCGAATGCCGCCGCGCAACTCTCTTGATATCAAAATTTTTGTTTATTTTCTTTTGTGCTACACACACAGGCACACACACACACACACACACATACTATATTTAGGTTTAACACACCCCCGTCTGCTGCTTGTACTTTGCGCCTTTAGATTATTTTTTTTGTGTTCTTGCTTTCGTCGTTCTGTGCTCACGACGCGTTGTCGTCGCGACGTCGCTGCCCGCGCATGTGTTGCGTCTTTTGTGTCTCAGTGTGCTTGTGCATGTGTGTGTGTGTGTGTGTGTGTGAGTGCTTCGTTTTCGCTGCTGTCGTCGTCGTCATCGTCGTCGTTGTCGTTGTCGTTGTCGCTGCGTCTTCTTCGTGGTTGCTTCGTCGTCTCACATTGTTGTTGTATGCAAGGTCGTTTGCGTACAAATTTCAACATTATTTGAAGGTCGTCCTTTGCCCATTCTGCTGCGTTCGTGTACGCTCTCGCTTATTTCTTTCCCTCTCTCACTCGCTATCTCTCTCTGCCTCTCGCATTTTGCGTTCTCTTCTCTTTCTTAATATTTTACTTTTGCCGGTTGGCGTCTTGAGTTTGGTTGTTGTACCGGCTAAATACAAAATACAAATGTGCATTAGATAGAGCGAGATGGAAAGAGAAAAACGAAATACTAAGGAAACACAGTGTCGTCGTGTTCATTGTATACAATTTAATTGCCGATTGTCAAAAAAAAAAAAAAAAAAGTGAAAAAGCATTTTGCAATTAACTAAAACTAAACATAACACAAAACCACCCCCACATTGTGCCCCCCTCCCTCCCCCCAACTACTTTTATACATATGTTATTCATTCACATTCACATTGCCATTGCCATTGCCATTAGCATTGCCCTTTGCCTTTGACGCGCCCTTTCGACCATTATTCGAAAAGCATTTTCGGCGTACGTTTTGGGTTAATGTACCTTAAATGTTTTATTATAATATTCTCCACAATTTCGAATTTTTGTGCCTCTTTTTCGCTGCTGTGTCAGGTCGTTGACATTTTTCGTTGTTCGCGCTATTGTTGTGTATATGTATATGTACATACATACATATATTTTGTTTATTTTGTTGTTGCTTTTCTTTGGATTCATTCAGCTATTGTTCGTGCTTGTCCGTTGATAACCAACAGCAACAGCAACAGCAGCAGCAGCAGAAGAACTGTTCTTTTGCGTCTCTTCGCCGGACAGTGTAATGACTGTGTGACTATGTTTATATGTGAGCGTCTGTGTGTGTGTGTGTGTGTGTGTGTGTGTGAGTGTGTGTGAGAGTGCGAGTGTGTGTGTGCTTGTTGTATGTATAGGACACATGTTAGCTTTCAATTAGCATAACTCGCGCGATTCGACGCAATACTCGAGCATTGTACAGAGGCCAAGGTCGTTGGCTCGACAAAATATTCTTTGTGTATTTTCTGATTGACGGGGGAGAGAAAATATAGTAAAATTCATACTAGTTGCTAGGGCGTTTTTATTTTTATTTTTTTTACTGTCATTATTGTTTTTGTTATTTTATGTATAGTTATGAAATTTTATATTTAAAGAGAAACAAAACTAAGAAGAAAAAGAATTGTTTATTTTTGCGCAAATTCATGGGAATTATTTTACTTAATGGCAAAATAAGCAAATAATAAAAAATACGATAAAGATCTAAAGAAAAAGTATACGGTGAATCATTTCTGTTAAAACAGCAACGAGAAAGCTGAAGTATGTAAATATTTTCAATTTTTATTTATTCATTTAAATAATATTCCCAAATTATTTTTATATACAAAAAAAAAAAAAAAAATATATATATAAATTTTATTTCATGGAAATTAAGAATAATTTTTTTTAAATTAAATTTTAAAACTATTCTTAAAAATTAAAAAGAATAAAATATAGATTATTATTACATTAATTTAAAGAAATAAAAATTTAAATTCATATTTTTAATAATTTAAATTTTTGCAGCTTATCAATCAAATTAATTAAAGTAAATTCTATAATATTGAAAGAGAAAATTATTTATTATTGATTTAATAGAAAGTAATTTAATATTTTGTAAATTATCAATAAAATTTTTTTTTTTAAATTTATAATAATATTTCGATAAATAAAATACAAAATATTAAAATATTCATAAAAATTCTATGATAAATGCAAAATTAAAATCTCAATTTTTATTAAAATTTAAAAAAAATAATTAAGAAAAAAATATAAATGTATAAAATATTTAAAAAATGAAAAAAAAAAACAAAATTAAAAAAACAAAAATTAAAAAAAAAAATTGTATTTTATAAAAAGCATGAAAAATGATAACAATTATTTTATTTTTTATTTCTATCTTTTCTTTAAAGATTTACAACACAATGGAACTGCATCAACGACATCTCTCCAATTTTTATAAATTGCACAAATAAATCAATTAAATAAATTAATTTTAATAAAATAATATTTGCAAAAGGGAAATTGCAATAAAACGCAAACGAAAATCAAAGAAATTATATGAAAGAGAGAAAGAGAGAACTTGAACAAGAGCGAGAGATAAAGAAAGAGAGCTTGAAAAATGCCAAACATGTCAAGCATTAAAACGGAGCAAAGTATCTCTCCAGGTGGAAGTGGCAGCTGTGGCAGTAGCTATCAGTTGCCGGTTAATATGTCCACAACATCATCGCTAACAACATCGATGACAACATCAACACCATCGACAACACGTCACAATGTCTCTGTGACGAACATCAAATGCGAAGAGCTGGAGCTTGATCATCAATTGCCCCAGACACCAAATGGCAATCATTTGGTGCCAGTTATAGCCAACTATAATCACAATCACAATCATAATAATCACAATAATCACAGTAATCATAATCATCAACATCAGCATCAACATCAACATCAACATCAACATCCACATCATAGCAACAGTTTGCGAATACCATTGGGTGATGATGATGAATCCGATTCTGATGCAGAATTGGCGAATATTGAGAATCTAAAGGTGCGACGACGCGGTGCCGATAATAAGAATGGACCGCGTCCCATGTCCTGGGAAGGTGAATTAAGTGAACCAGAGACGGCGCTGGGCACCGTTGCTGCCGCTGATGAGGAACTAATGGAGACAGAGACGGTGATAAAGCATGAGGCAAGCAGTGGCAATAATAGTCAACAAGTGACAACGACAACAACATCAGCAACAACAATGTTGCAACCAATAAAAACTGAATTGGAGCATATAGCGGGTGAAATGCAACAACAACAGCAACAACAATTATTGCAGCAACAGCAGCAGCAGCAACAGCAACATGAGCAACAATATCAGCAGCAACATTTACAACAACATCAGCAGCAACAACAACAACAACATCAACAACATCATCAACATTTACAACAACAATTACACCAACTGCCACCTGGCAAAGGATTTACAAACAATAAATTAAAATTGGCACCCACACAAAGTGATCCCATCAATTTGAAATATGAACCCGCCTCTGCTGCTGGTATCGGTGGCACACTCGGTGATCGTAGCAAATCATCTAGCGGTGGACATTTGCCACTGTTGCCCGCAAATCCAAGTCCTGACTCTGCCATACATTCCGTCTATACGCACAGTAGTCCGTCTCAGTCACCGTTAACGTCACGCCACGCCCCCTATACACCATCGCTAAGTCGCAACAATAGCGATGCATCGCATAGCAGCTGCTACAGTTATAGTTCCGAATTTAGTCCCACACATTCACCCATTCAGGCACGTCATGCACCACCGAGTGGTGCTGGTAGTGTACTATTCCCAGGCAATGCCAATGGTGCTACACTGCATCATACAGTACTCTATAGGCCATTGAATGTAGAGGCCGCACAGGAGGCACAAAATCTCAGCATGGATGCAACTGGCAGCAGCAGTGTTGGTAGCACCACAACATTAGATACAACAGCCACATTGCCAGCCTCACCGGCTGGCATCTCACGGCAACAGCTCATTAATTCACCGTGTCCCATTTGTGGTGATAAAATCAGTGGCTTTCATTATGGCATCTTCTCCTGCGAATCATGCAAAGGTTTCTTCAAGCGCACCGTACAGAATCGCAAGAATTATGTTTGTGTTCGTGGCGGTCCATGCCAGGTAAGCATCTCGACCCGCAAAAAGTGTCCTGCATGCCGCTTTGAGAAGTGCCTGCAGAAGGGCATGAAATTGGAGGCCATACGAGAGGATCGCACACGTGGCGGTCGTTCGACTTATCAATGCTCTTATACGTTGCCTAATTCAATGCTGAGTCCATTGCTTAGTCCTGATCAGGCAGCAGCAGCAGCGGCGGCAGCGGCTGCAGCAGCAGCTGTTGTCAATCAACAGCAGCAGCAGCAGCAACATCATCAGCAACAGTCACAACAGCAGCAACAACAACAACAACAGCAGCAGCAGCAACATCAGCGCTTACAGCAACAACAGCAGCAACAGCAACATGGTTCAATCAATGGCTTTGGTTGCGGTGGCTCTAACTCGCTGCCATCCAGTCCAAGCTTAGGTACATCCATTAAGACAGAACAGACGGAACCACCCAATCATCATGCGTCACGTGCTTCAAGCATTCCAGCGCTGTTGCAGGTAAAAATTACTTTTGCAACTTTGTTTGAACTTTTGTTAATCAATTCTCCCACTCTCTCTCTCCCTCTTTCTTTCTTTCTCTCTCTAGGAAATCATGGATGTTGAACATCTTTGGCAATATACAGATGCAGAATTGGCAAGAATCAATCAACCATTGTCCACATTCGCCAGTGGCGGCGGTGGCTCCTCTTCCTCCTCATCAAGCGCAACGGGCAATGGTGCGGCTGGAGCTGGAGCGGCTGCAACTGCACATCATCATAATGCAAATGCACAACAAATGACCAATCCACTGCTGGCCAGTGCTGGTCTCTCATCCAATGGCGAGAATGCAAATCCAGATTTAATTGCACATCTCTGCAACGTCGCTGACCATCGTCTCTATAAGATCGTCAAATGGTGCAAAAGTTTGCCGCTATTTAAGAACATTTCGGTTTGTATTAGAGTCAATGCATTAGCAATGCATTAAAAATGTACTATTAAATCATTAATTATGTATTAATAATAAAAACGAATTGATAATGCATTAACAATGTATTAATAATGCATTAATATTGTATTAATAAGGCATTAATATACAGTAATAATAAATCAACAATAATACTTCAATAATGCAGTAATAATGAATTAGCAATGCTTCGATATTGCATTAACAATGCATTAACAATTCATTAATATTGCAATAATAAAGCATTAATAATACATTAATAATGTATTAACAATGCGTTAAGAATGCATTATAAATGTGCTACTAAATCATTAATAATGCATTAACAATGTATTAATAATGCATTAATAATGCATTAATAATGTATTAATAAGGCATTAATATACAGTAATAATGAATCAACAACAATACTTCAATAATGCAGTAATAAAGAATTAACAATGCTTCAATAATGCATTAACAATTCATTAATAATGCAATGATAAAGCATTAATAATGCATTAATAATGTAATGCGTTAAGAATGCATTAAAAATGTGCTACTAAATCATTAATAATGCATTAACAATGTATTAATAATGCATTAACAATGTAATAATAATGCATTAATAATGTTTAAATAGCGCATTAATATACAGTACTAATGAATCAACAACAATACTTCAATAATGTAGTAATAATGAATTATCAATGCTTCAATAATGCATTAATAATGCAATAACAATGTATTAATAATGTATTAATAATGCATTACAAATTTACTATTTATGCATTAATACTGTATTAGTATTACATCAATAATGCATTAAAAATGTGTTAACAATGCATTAATAATGCATTACAAATATTTTAATAATGCCATATTAATCTATATTTTTTTTTCGTATTTATAGATTGATGATCAGATTTGCCTGCTCATCAACTCGTGGTGTGAACTTTTACTCTTCTCCTGCTGCTTTCGTTCCATTGATACGCCCGGTGAGATTAAAATGTCGCAGGGACGCAAGATCACATTGGCCCAGGCCAGAACCAATGGATTACAGGTGAGTATTTTATACTTTTATACTTATCTATAGTTATTTTAATTGAAAACTCTTCCCGTACAGGCCTGCATTGAACGTATGTTGAATCTGACGGATCATTTGCGACGCCTACGCGTTGATCGATACGAATATGTTGCCATGAAGGTAATCGTGCTGCTGCAGTCCGGTAAGTTATTGATTTCAGACAACAAGTAATCATTTTTTTTCTTTGGCTCGTCGATGATTTCCAATATTTCGAACTCTTGCAAGCTTAACTATAAAGTTTTTTATACCAAAACAAAAAACTTGTTCATATAAAAACTCAATCTTAAACCGATCCTTCCTATGATATCTATATCATATAGTTGTTCGATTTAAGCTTGACAGTTATCTATAAATATATTAGCTAATAACTGTTTATTTTAATCAGATATCTCAAAAAAATAAAACAAATTCTTCATACTATGGATTTATGTTCAACTGATCATGAATATAAATTTATGTAGTCTAAAAAAAAAAACTTCAATTAATATAAATAATAATTATTTTCTTTTTTTTTGCAGACACAACTGAGTTGCACGAAGCGGTCAAGGTACGTGAGTGCCAGGAGAAGGCGCTGCAAGGACTGCAGGCATATACGTTAGCCCATTATCCCGATACGCCGTCCAAGTTTGGTGAGCTATTGCTTCGCATACCCGATCTGCAGCGCACATGTCAGGTTAGTGAGAGAGAGAGAGAGAGACAATCATGAATTGTATAAAAATATAATTATAATAATATTTAACAATTGCAGCTTGGCAAAGAAATGCTGACGATCAAGACGCGCGATGGCGCCGATTTCAATTTGCTAATGGAACTGCTACGTGGAGAACATTGACAATTGTTGTGGGCCATGGAATGCACAAGTTTTATATTGATTAGTATTAGTAATATTATCTATGCTTAGTGTTAGATACTCTATATGTGTAAGCTCTGAAAACATGTGCCTAAAAAAAAAGATAAAAAAAAAAAAAATGAAATAATGAACCCACAGCTGCAACAGTAACAATAGCAACAGCAGCAGCTGCAACATGTAAAATAATAACAACAACAACAGCAACAACATTATGACAAACCTTGAGAATAACAACTGATAGATCTTAAAAGTAAAGTTACAAAAAAAAGAAAAACAAAAAAAAAAAATGTAAAATGAAAGAATTTTTGCAATTCTTTAGAATGCGCGAAATTTGCCAAATTTATATAATTTATTGTTGTTGTTGTTGCTGTATTTATTATTGTTGCATTGCTGCTGCTATTGTTGTAATTTGGCTTGAGTCCATTAAAAATTATATAAAGTTTTTGCTAAATATACATATATCGAGGAATTATGTATAGTAAACTAAAGCACACATGGAAAATGAAAAGACTAAGAAACTTTTATTTAAACTTTAAACTTAAGTAAGAACAACAAAAAAAAAACAAAACAAAAACAATTGCAAATCAAATTCTTATATTTAGTTCAAGTAATAAAACTAAACAAAAAGAAAAAACAAAAAACAAAATACAACAAGCAGCAACAAAAGAAAAAAAAAATTAGCAGCTTACTTTTTTTTTACACGAAATGATAATGTGAAGTGAGAGAAGTGCGAGAGAAAAGTGAAGAATATTTTTTAAATGAAAAATATGAAAAAAATGCCAAAACCGAAATTGGTTTAATTGAGCGCTGCTAGAATTTTCTACATATACATACAAGAATATATATAAAGATATATACATAAATATTGAATATGAATCAGAAATCAATTTTTAAATGTTGTAGCATTTAGTTATAGTGCAATTTCACATATGTCTATACTTATATATCGATATACATATAAATATATATATATATATATAAACATATAAGTGTGCAAAAACTATACAAGAAATTGATATATATATATATATTAATATATATATATAGATATAAAAAGACGAACACTTGATTTAATTGCCGCCCTTATTGTGGCATTTTTGGGGCATGGCATAAACTATTCCAGTGATGCTATTTGTTGCATATAAAAACATAAACAAATACAAACTACATAAATCAAATTTATTCTTTTGTCATTATCATTATCTTCTCCATCATCACCTACACCTGACTCTCCAAATCACAACCCACAATATATATATTTGTATATCCTTTATATCTCTGTATTTGTATTTGAATTGTATTTTGTATCTTTTTAATTAATGTTTATTATTTTTTTTTAAATATTATCTCTATATATATATGAATATATATTTTGTTTTATTGTAATTTTTACTTAATAGCTGAAGCAAATCCTGTAACAGGATTTAAAACATTTATAAATTACATACATTTATCTCTAAATACATATATATATATATATATATATATATTGTCAGAACTTAGAAACTATATAGATATAAAATATAGCCAGCAGATATATGTATGTATGTATGTGTGTATGTTAACTGTAATACTTCCAGCCCCACCAGCAAGAAATATGAAAATTCCAATAGCTAAAGAAAATATAAACATACAATACACTGAAAAAGAAAAAAATGACACAAACACACACACACAAAGACATAAAAAAAAAGTAAACAGCTATATTAACTCTAATAAGTTGGCCAGAAACACATTAAACAATAATTATAAAGAAAAATAAATTAAATTAATCAGTAATTGAATGAAATTAATTATTAAATTATTTAAACATTTTTTTTTTTAAATTTGAATCAAATATTTATAAATTATTTTTGTCATTTTAGTTTTTTATTTTTATCTTTATTGAAAAAATTCTGTTCTTGATACATTTAAGTTTCTGGCTCAGCTCAGAGTGAAACACAGACACAAACACACACACACAAAATAAAACGTATGTAAACTTAACGTAAATGCAAATAATAGTTAAATGTTCTAACTAAGCAAAAAAAAATATTATATATATCAATAAACAATTTATCATAGTTAAATGCAATTGTAAAATGAAAAATCAAATCAAAATTATCTTATAGTTTCCCCTTCCCCTAAACCCAATTTCCTACTGTTTCAACCAACACACATAAACAACAACAACAAAAAAAAATAATAATCAAAGTGTCAAAATGAGAAACACAAAAAAACGCAAAAATAAAACAAGCACAATAAAAAAAATTAGTAAAAACTTATTAGAACATATATTTGCCAAAAAAAAAAAACAAAACAAAAAATTAAGAAAAACTGCGAATATTTTTCTACTTAAGAACTTGGCTTAAATAGATAAAGTCTCGCTACAAAATTGAAAATTGAAAATTCATTATTCTTTATCCATTTATGTATCCTTGTGCTTGTTATTTACTTTGCGTTGAGCTACTTTCTTCTTTTTCCATCTACTCATCTATAGTAAATATTTAATTTCATTTTTTTTATAAATATAATAATTGAAATTAAAATGGAAAAAAACAACAACAATGAAACAAATTGTCAATGCAATATTTTGTAATAAACATTTTTTCAAAAAAAAAAGAAAGAAATCTACGTAAATATAAATATTTTTTACTACTTCTGGGGAATATTCTTAACTTGGATTAAAAAAAAAAAATTATATTAAATTTTAGTTAAATTGTTAAAGTTTACACTTGCTTTGTTTGACTATAAAAAATGTTTCTCCTTTCACTTGAATTTCAATCCATTTATATGTCAACAATGTGTCAGCTGAGACACCACATAAAAGGATTTCCTATCAACCGACACGCGTAATTTATGAGTTTTTGCCAATAAAAACGAGTAGCGTAAAATGTAAAAGGAAGAGAAATCAAATCAAACTTGAAAGCGAAAAATAATTTAATAAATTCATGAGATTTTACAAATGCTGAATTTTTCACTGAAAGTTATTCTTGCTGTTATCCCTGGTGGTGTCATCAATTGCCAAATGAAGGACT
>JBAMBR010006205.1:0-21925 GCA_037044475.1 Zaprionus obscuricornis | reverse complement strand
GTATAAATGTGGTATAATAAAAACATATCGATTGAAATGTTTTTTTATATTTGTTTTTGATCAACCTATTTCAATCATAGAAATTATTTGCAAACCATAAATTTATAAATAATTATATTTATTTTTAAAATGGAATTTTACTTTTCTCATACAGGACGATAAACCGAAAATTTCTAAAACTCAGCCTCCAGCTCCCGGTGAGCCACCAAAAATCGAAGTGAGTCGAGAAAAGCGACCTTCGCTAGCCCCAGAACCTGCCAGTCGTCGCGGGTCCCTTGTTCCTCCCGCAGACATGGGTCGCCGACCATCCTTGATAATCAATGACGAGGTAAATTTAAAGCTCTATGTAAAAGCGATAAGCAACATAAAGTTGATGATACAATTCAATTTCGACAATCTTTAAACAGTTAAATGTAGTTATTTCCTGCCAAACCTGGTTCATTATTTACTTTTACTTAGATTGTAGAACTTTCGCTTTATTAGACTCTTAAGTTAAAACTACATACATTATTTCAATGAAAAAACCATCTAAATACTTATTCAACTTTGATATTTATTTTTATAAGGCTTTTATACATTATTATTATATATATATAAATTATTATTATATATATAAGTTATTATTATATATATAATTATTTATTTTTATTTATCTATCCAATTTTCCAATTAATGTTATTATAAATTAAAATAAGTTTGAGCTTTAGAATGTGTTTTGTATTGTTCAATAACAGTTTAGATAAATATCTGGCTCTTATTTAAAAACTTAGATTTATCTTCAATTATTATTTATGTATCTGATATTTTGGAAGTGTCTAATTGAAATGTGCCTAATATAATGTGTGTATTTCCACTCTATGTTCCCTTCTATGTACACTATGTATGATCACTGTCCACAAACTAAAAATCAACAACAATAACATATATGTACCAACAACATCCAATATTGTTGCCTAAACCTGTCACTTGTCACCTACGTAATGCAACGCAACCGATAAACTACCAAAAACAACAACTACAACAATGTATACATATCCTACAATGAAACCTTGCCTACAACCATTTGGCATACATTTTTACATACTCACACGAAACACACATATACAAATCCAGAAGAAACTACGCCCTGGTGAAGTTATGGATACACGGGTAAGATCGAATCCCATTATTTGGTGCACATTCAGATATTATACATGCAAGCGTCCACCGGCTAGGTTAGCTTTGGTTTTTTATTATTTAGTTTGAGCAAATTAAGTTTGAAATAATTATTTCAATATTTTTTTGTCGGTCTGATATAAATGTAAATATACGATCAAATTGTGCAAGCCTTCTCTTTTTTACTTTTTCATATAAGGATCCAATAATAACTCACATATTAAATAGAAAAAGATATAAAATAAATAGCAAATGAAAATATAAATACATGTGAATATTCTATTATGCCTTGTATGCGAAGCGATACAAAGCAAAAACAGAACTTTTTCTAGTTTGCCCTTCAATTTTTTTGGCATCCATATATATATATATATATATATATATATATAATATAATATATATATATATATATATATATAAATAATTAATTCATTTCACTGGGACTTGCATTAGTATATAAAATAAGGGTCATATAATGTCAAATGCAATACGATATATTTTTTATTCTAATTTCTGTTGTACATAAGCAAAATCGAAGTGAATATGTGTAATCTGTTCTAGGGTCTTCTCCTAAATTCAAAGCAAAGCATTCAGTTGTGCGCTTCGCGTGTGCTAATACAAAAATGAGTGTATAAAAAGGATAACTCAAAGTCTTACATTACAATAAATATAAATAATTATGTAAGGTTTGGCAGAAGATATTATTACGTCGATTTTTTATATTTCTTTGTCTAGTGGTTTTAATGATCTGCTAGTCCACATTTATCTAAGTTACTTAACACTAATAAACTCTAATATCAGACACTTTTCTTAGTTGGCAACTAATGCCAATTAAATGTCCAGCACTTTATAATTTGATTTGAATTTAAAAAATCAATATTACAGTTGTTGAGGCCAGGCGAGGTTGGTGAAGGACAGGTGAGAGTTAGCTGTGTGCTTTTCATTTTTATATTTGTAGTGTTTGGTCGCATTTACTCTTCTCTCTTAATAAAAAATTTGTACCATTGCACATTATTTACTTGCATTTAATTTGCAAGTTAAATTATTTAGCGAAGAAAAATCAAACAATCCAAACCACCTTGATTATTCACCAAACACACGAACATATTGCATTTGACTAAGTAGTGAACAAAAATCTAAATTTGCACAGAGACACTACACACAAATACATGCTTATAATACATTTTACAAGTTTGGTTTTATATCCTGTACCATTGCTAAAGTAAGCAAACAGTAGCATGCAATATTTTTATGTTTGTTCTGTTTATTTTGCAATACATAATATAATTATTTCACTTCAAACTATATCGTTGTAGAAAATATTACATTAACCATATGTTTGAAACGGGTGTATTTCTACGGTTTAAGTTAAATTTCACGAATCAGAACTAAAGAATCTCAACCGCAGTGCAGAGTTTATAAACTACTGTGGGGTAGAAATTGTATAATAATTTTATTTAACTAAACACATTTTTTAATTACAATTCCGATTTGAATTAACATTAATAGGCATATGTTAACAAGTGCTAGAAATTCCTGTAAATATTATTGCAATAATTTTATCATCAACATCATATTGATTCCTAATTAAGCTAACAATGCATGTTTAATAAAAAATATCCGAGATAGCAGTCACAAAAATATTTAAATTTTACTTAATATTTATACTTTTTATGGTTTTGTTTTTACATTTTATTAGCATAAACAACAACGAGCAGGCGAAATGGGGGATTCTAAACAGGTCTTAAAACGTGATCATATATATTTTGAAATTCAATTGTTATCGCTTGTTTTCTTGTTGGTTTTATAGAAATTCGTATGTACCATTTTCAGGCTATTGTAAATTTTAAAAATTGTACGTTTTATTTATTTATTATAATTAATTGTTTGATTAAATCATTATAATGAATGTATATTGAAATACGTTTTGCTGTACATAAAGTTATAAAGATTAATTAATTTTCAATAGACACTAAGTCTACATATATTTCATAATTGTCCCATTTTACAATTTAAACATTACAAAAGTTAAAACGCCAATTAACAAATTCTACAACAAGAAAGAAAAATTATCTTCGGTACGCAATTTATTCGCTATAAACTAAGCTTTTTGTACAAAACTTTATTTTTTGCCGATCGTTATAATACAGGACAGGCGAACAAATGGACGGACGCAGTTTTAACTCCCCCGTTGACCTTTTTAAAGAATCAAGATTAAGAATGCAAAACCTAAATTTTTCGAAAAGTATTATACGCTTACCAAGTATAAGTAAGAAAAATTATTTTCGGCACAAGATAACCTTAAAATTGAGAGACCTGATTTCTTTCTCCGACTTTTGGGGTCTGTTTTGCTTTCTTTTCCTAGTTTTATATCCTGCGTTAAATTAATACACTTTTACAACAGTATAAAAATGGAAATAATTTAATATGGAATAATACAAAGAGAAAAATAGATACAAGCTACATAAAAGTAGTTTTTAATTTTCGGATATCAACTAACAGACATTACATTTAATATATATTTAATATTTAATACTTACGATTGATTTAATAATATATATCACGTTGTCATTAATTATGGTAGTTGAAATATTTGAAAACCCTTATCCTTACAGTAGCCCGCAGAATGTGTTATGTATTATCGTTTTTCTTATTTGTCTTTAATGCATATTTACGGACGATTATATAAAAAATTTCGTAAAATTAAACTTTTTTCCTCGACTCTTCATGTATTAACATTATATTTTCTATGTTTGTTATATTTGTGTTATTTAAAATGTGGATTTGTGATCGTTACCATTTGCTTGATCATAAAAGAGGAGACGCCCCTCAATCGATGTGCGCAGACCCAGCGTACAGGATTTGGAAGATCTGATAAACAAGCCATCCACGCCTTTACGTGATGTCGGAGATGGTGGGCCTCCCTCTATTATTGATGTTCAAGAATCTTATTCAGTTGTCGAAGGTATGTTCCACACCAATCTGTTATTTCTGTACCTGCATGAGTTATTTTAGACATAAGTCCAGTATAAACAAAACAGTTGAAGCAACACAAATTTTGTTAATTTTCAAAGATCAGACAAAATCAGAACCAATATAGCGACAGGCTGACCTGCTAGACCATTTAGGCGCCTAAAGCGTCAAGGTTTCGCCAAAACGCATAGTCTAACGTGACATTAAAATTAACATTAACTTCCTTAACACATGTATATGAGGTTTGGTCCAATTAAGATTTTACCCTAAATGTGTTGTTATAGTATATCGAGCTTCCATGCTGTGTTTTTAATTTGTACTGTCGCCATTTAATTGTACATAAATAAAAACGGTAACAGTTGTTATAATTTTTTTTATAATGAAAGTCAGTATAATGAATTAAATAATAACACAATTTTCTGATCAATAAGATGTTTATGCGGTGGTCAAAATTGATGTTTTGTAAAAAAAAAAACATTATAATGTTAGGAGTCATTATAATGTTTTTTTTTTACAAAACATCAATTTTGACCACCGCATAAACATCTTATTGCTTACCATTTTACTCAGGAGCACAATGCTGAATTTTACAATTTTACCCAGTCGCATGACTGATTGAAAGCAACGAACTATGTATAATCTAATATAATATGGCTTAATTTTTGCGATATCAACCATTATTCATTCTTTCTCTATTACAAGTAACCTCACGCTCCCCTACATACAATGTATGTCATACATATATGTATTTGTACATAAATATTCTACATTATATGAAAGGTGCTGAATTCAGTACCTTCAGCACTGATACTGAATATATAATTAATAGGGGAGCATGGGATAACTCGTAACATATTTTTTGAACCTCCATATTATTCATATGCCAAAAAATGTTTGAGTATGTTGTATACCGATTTGGAGCTGCAGTTTCAGGGTTTCTTAGAACTTAAATTCGTTGGTAAAAAAGAAATACAAAAGAATTTACAGCGGTTCTAAAAACATGTATTAAAATTTAATTTTAAAAGACCTGGAGAAATTATGAACACGGTATGTAAATCGATACACTAATTTTCTTTTTTTAAATTTTAGATACTAAAATTATGCTACAAATAATTACAATATTAATAGCCAACTAAGTAATCTATGCATTTTCAGTTAGTTATGGTTAAGAAGCTATATAAGATGGGCCGTAGTATGGAATGTAGTACTGCAGTGGCAGTTGTTGTTTCGCTTATTTGATTGTGTTGTAACAGTAACTTAAATTTTTTAAAAAATAGTGTATCGATTTCCCCATACTGTGTTCATAATTTGTCTTATAAGTCACTGTCGCTTTTAATTGCATATCATAGAAACTTTAAGCAGTTGTTATACATTTTGTAATGCAAGTCAGTATAATCAATAAAATAACAACATAGTTTCCTGATTAACAAAAAATTTATGGGGTGGTCAAAATTGATGTTTTGTAAAAAAGAAACATTAAAAAACAAGTAAGAAAGCTATAGTCGAGTATGCTCGACTATATAATATATATAATCTTACACGCAAGTTCAACCCTCTAACCACTGAACCACACTGTTTACAAGTGTTCCATGTTAATTATTCGATCTGTACCAAATTTTCACACAACGTCCAGATAAACATAATCTAACTTTGTACTTTGTAACTCAGTTATGTAGCTTGGGTGGGTGTGGGTGCAGTGGAGTGTTGAAAATGGTTGCATCGATTTGTGGAGGCGGTGGGGGCCGTGGCAAAAATCCAAAATAAGCTTGATCTGCCTGCACCTAATACAATCACTTTGCAAAAAAATGAAGTCTCTAGCTCTTATAGTCTCTGAGATCTGTGTATTCATACGGACGTACAGACGGTCAGACGGACAGACGGACATGGTCCAATCGACTCGGCTGTTGATCCTGAGTCAGAATATATATACTTTATGGGGTCGACCACGCCTCCTTATGGGTGTTACATACATTTGCTGCTGTCACTAACCCAATATATTCTTGGTACCCATAGGGCACCGATTATAAAAAGGTTAAATAAAATGGACAAAGAAAGCTTAATTCTTCTTACACTTATATAGACCGCATGTTTATATAGATGGTCCAAACTTCTAACTATTATTATACGATTTCAGTCCAAGTTATTACGTAGAGTTTATGTAAGCGAAGATCTTTCTTTGATTTACATACCTATGTCTTACATATGTAAAGGATAATATGTACAAATATATTTTATAAAATAAAAATATTGGAATATAATATTTCGTAATAACCAAGTAATTAATGTATCCGAATAATATTTTTTGCGTGAATATGTCTTTTTTAAATCCGTATTAAATGTAGACTCGACAGCATATCTTACGGTTGGTGTTGAGGGAAACCCAGCACCATCATTCAAATTCTACAAAGGAGTAAGCGAGATTCTTGAAGGTGGTCGTTACAAGTTTCTTACGGACGGACAAACGAACACAATAACACTGTGCATGCGTAAATGCAAACCAAATGATGAGAGCAAATATAAGGTTGTTGTATCAAACATACACGGCGAGGACTCAGCTGAGATGCAATTATATGTTTCGGATTCGAGTGGTATGGATTTCCGTGCCATGCTCAAAAAACGTCGTTATCAAAAATGGGACAAAGAAGAACAAGACCCTAATTGGGGTGATCTTAAAGAGACTGAAAAGCCATTACCTGCTTTAAAGAAAGTTGAAAGGGTAAGGAAGAAGCAACTTTACTATACGCTCACAATTGCAAATGCTTCAACTTTACATATACTTTTTATATCTAATACTAAATTGCGGTAATTCCATACAAATTGGCCTATTCCAGCAAGCGTATACTTCTAAGATATTTATTTTTATCGAAATTATGAAGAGTGTCCATTTGTATAACAAACTATTTTATTATTACGGAAAATCAAGCATCCAAATTTAATTCAAATTAGGTTTAATCTATAGTTATCGTCTTACACTAAAAAAAAAAAAAAAACACTAAAAAAAACCCCAGAATTTCATTTTAAATATCAATCATATTCTCGTCAAAGCTGGTATTAGGTGAGAAAATAAATTAAAATTGTTTACTTCAACTTCTTGAAGTAATTATACAATTATACAAATTATATCATATCTACTATACATATATTATTATATATGATATGTATAATGCAACCCAGACGGCATCATCACGTAGACCATCCCTAGCTGAGCTGATCCCCGATTGGCCGACGTTGCATCCGTTTCGACGTGAAGAGGTGCGCCTATTAAAATCAGATACTTGTTTATACTTTAATACGCCTTCAAATTAAACTATATGTAAAATTTCTTTTCCAGAGGATAGAAACTCTGTTTTTTTACGTTTTCCTTTTTTCAAGATATTTTTGCTTATTTATTTTTGTACAATTATCCTAAAAGTCTAAATGACTCTTTGGAATATATGTGGAACTAGATACCGTGGAAAATTTACTTCTTTGGTAATAATGTATTGCTTACATATATTTCTATTTAATTTCTGGGTGTTTGAATTTTGATATTTCTTGCGTACATTCAAATTCATTTTGTATTATTAAAATTGAATTCAGACTATCTAGAAAAATAAATTTGCGCAAAAATAAACTGTTTATATGCATTATACATAAATATATTAATTTTTTGTTTATATCATCGTTTTTCATTATCAACCTTCTTATTCTTTACTTAAGATCTATTGCTCTTTATTTACTTACTTTATTTTTATTTAAGCTAGCTTTGTATTTGCTTTTTTAGACTAAAAGAAATTAATATATTTGTAAACCAGGGAAAAAAAGCATAAAAAACTTAACTTACATAATCGTTTATGCTTATTATATTCCCTTGGCTCACAAATGGATACACATATTTAAATATTAAAACTGCACAACTTGATTTAATATTGTTTTTTGATTTAATTGTTTTTTAAGCAATTTTTAAACAAGGTTACAGACACAATTTTTTACGAGCAGTCAAACCCGTTTATTTTAAAAAATATACGTATTTTCAAATAAAGTACTATGTATTCGTTAACCGATTACAACCACAATTAAAATTTTAATGCAGCAATTTTAATTATTGTTTTAAATTGTAAAAAATTATTTTTTTATTAAAAAACATGCGGGAAAATAAAAATATAATTTCAATTTCTGATGTTTTGTAGCCTTGTCTTTAATATATTTATATGTATGTGTACTTAAACTTATGAATAGTATGTATTCACATATCAAAATTTATTGTTGTTTGCATCTTTACCCATTTTTGACAACGTATTCAATATTATATATATATATATATATATTAAATATATACATAATTATATAAAAACAAATATATATATACATATATATATACATATATATATATATATATATACACATGGAAATAAATATATACGGGACGACACATAAGTATAGAAGGTGGAGTCATTTCTAAGCCCATTAATTGACCAGTTTGCCAAGGAAGGCAAGGATAAAAAGGTTGTATTTGAAGCACGATTCAGCAAGCCTAATTGCAAACCCAAGTGGCTTTTCCGCAAGGATGTGAGTATGATATCTAATAACAATTTAATTAAAATAATACTATTATCAATACACAATACGAACAAATAAGTTTGAAATAAACATGACTCAAAAGTTATCATCGGCGCACCGAAGATAAAATACCTATTTAGGTATAAGTTGACACTAAATTCAAATCCTGTAAGTTTCAGGTGAATAAGTTAATAAAAATAAATGTTTTTCGTACAAAAAAAGAATCATTTTCGACCGATCGTTATTACCAGTTATATGATATTGTTGTCTGATCCGGATATTATGCAGCTATGCGGCCATATGAAGTTTGGATGCCAAATTTAATTGAGATTTAAATTGAGAGACTGTTGATGTTGCAAAATATAAAAAACAACGACAGATAATGGGACACACAGATTTGGAATCTGCTGTTCATGCTGATCATGAATATATATACTTATGGGCAGTTTAGTTTAGTTTTGATAGTTTCAGAATGCTTCAATTTCAATGTGTACTATTAGTAGTAAAACAAAATGCATTCATTAAAAATAATTTATTTATATCATTTCGTGTATGGATTAACAGGAGGTTTTCACTGGCAGCAAATATAAATTCAAACAGGAAAATGACACATATCAATTAGTAATAACAACACCTAAGGTCGAAGACACTGGAAAATATACTATTGAGATTGGTGGTGTCTCCAGTACAGCTTTCTTAAATGTCGAGGAAGCAGATCCCTCGTATACGTTTACTAAGCAACTCAAAAAGAAACTTGAAGGCTTCACCAGACATGAAACAACACTTGAGTGTAGCGTTAGCAGTAGCATGGCTAATGTGCATTGGTTCAAGGATAACAAGAAGATCGAGCCGGATGATCCGCGTTTCTTAATCTCGAAAGATATTAATGGAAATTTGAAGCTAATTATTAAAGAGTCCGTGCTGGATGATTCGGGTCAATATCGTTGTCAGTTAGATAAGCAACCGGATAAGACAGAATGTGCCCTTAAGGTGGTTGAGTATCCCTATAAGTTCGTTAAAGTACTTAAATCACAACAGTGCATTGAAAAAGACACAATTACGCTCGCATGTGAGATTGATGATGCGCAAGGCGATGTTCAGTGGTTCCGTAACAACGAGGAAATTAAACCTGACAAGCGATTGCAGGTCATCAAGGATGGACGCAAACGAAAATTGGTGATCAAGGACTGTAAAGTAACTGATGCCGGACAGTTTAAATGCACCACAAATTCTGATAAAACAGAGGCAGAAATCATTATAAACTGTAAGTTTAAATCATAGTTATATACAAGTAAGAAAGACACTATCTAGTTTACTCCTTTCTAATTTAAATAGAATAAAGTCTATTTAACGTAATATAAAGTGAGAAAAGGCGAAGTGCACTCACGCGACTTTTATATACGCTGTACCGTTAGGCGTAAAAATGTTAAATCGATTTTCAATTTGCAGCACTATTTTTTTTTCATACAGATGTTCAATATAATCTATAAATGTAATTTATATAATATATATAAATGTATATACATATGATTATAAAATTGCAATAAAATGTATCATTTGATTTCAGATCAAAATAGATTCAACAAGAAACTCAAGGACACTGATGCAGTAGAACGCGAAAAACTAGTATTCGATATTGAATTACAGGATCAGACAGCACCATGTGAATGGAAATTCAATGGAAAATCGATTGTTCCAAATGATAGAATTGAAATAAAGAATTTGGGCGGCGGAAAACACCAGTTGGTCTTCAATAGCTTAGAATTATCTGATGAGGGAGATATCACCTGTGAGTCCGGGCAACTTAATTCGACATGTAAGCTTTCTGTACGTAAGGGTGAGAGCAAGCCCAATATTGAATGCCCTGATGAGTTTTCCGGTCCAATAAGTGCGCCTATTATTATCGAAGTACCATACAAAGGTATTTATTATACTTAGTTCTTTAATAAAAAACAAAAATAATTTATATTCGGCGTGCCGAAGATGTCATACCCGATTTAGAACAATACTTTTCATACAAAAACTCAAATTCCGACTGATTGTTCTTATGGCTCTATATGCTTAAAGCTTATGAGCATAGATAATATGTATACTAAGCTTAACTGACTTTTTACTTTTTAATTAAACAACCTTGAAGCTTTTTCAGAGCTTACTTTCTCTTAATTTGCAATGCTTAAATGTTAGCTGTAATAACTTAAAAACAAGAAATAGTCCACAGTGTTAGTGTGTATAAAAGCTCTTCGTAAACAATTGGACGTATTTGGCTCTAATGCTTTACGAAATAATTAATTGAAACAGAAAAATGGCATGCATGAATAATTATCAATGCCTGTTCGAATATGTGCATAAATATGCTATATCTTATATACCATATGCATAGAAGCAAGTCACAGGGAACAGTTACTTCTGTATGTAAGAATATTTTAATTTATTTTAATTTAATTTATCTACTTAAACGGAAGTAACTCTTATATTTGACTTGTTTCTATGCATATGGTATATAAAATAGTATATTTATGCACATATTCGAACAGGCATTGTAATTATTAATGTATGCCATTTTTCTGTTTCAATTAATTATTTCGTAAAGCATTAGAGCCAAATACGTCCAATTGTTTACGAAGAGCTTTTATACACACTAACACTGTGGACTATTTCTTGTTTTTAAGTTATTACAGCTAACATTTAAGCATTGCAAATTAAGAGAAAGTAAGCTCTGAAAAAGCTTCAAGGTTGTTTAATTAAAAAGTAAAAAGTCAGTTAAGCTTAGTATACATATTATCTATGCTCATAAGCTTTAAGCATATAGAGCCATAAGAACAATCAGTCGGAATTTGAGTTTTTGTATGAAAAGTATTGTTCTAAATCGGGTATGACATCTTCGGCACGCCGAATATAAATTATTTTTGTTTTTTATTAAAGAACTAAGTATAATAAATACCTTTGTATGGTACTTCGATAATAATAGGCGCACTTATTGGACCGGAAAACTCATCAGGGCATTCAATATTGGGCTTGCTCTCACCCTTACGTACAGAAAGCTTACATGTCGAATTAAGTTGCCCGGACTCACAGGTGATATCTCCCTCATCAGATAATTCTAAGCTATTGAAGACCAACTGGTGTTTTCCGCCGCCCAAATTCTTTATTTCAATTCTATCATTTGGAACAATCGATTTTCCATTGAATTTCCATTCACATGGTGCTGTCTGATCCTGTAATTCAATATCGAATACTAGTTTTTCGCGTTCTACTGCATCAGTGTCCTTGAGTTTCTTGTTGAATCTATTTTGATCTGAAATCAAATGATACATTTTATTGCAATTTTATAATCATATGTATATACATTTATATATATTATATAAATTACATTTATAGATTATATTGAACATCTGTATGAAAAAAAAATAGTGCTGCAAATTGAAAATCGATTTAACATTTTTACGCCTAACGGTACAGCGTATATAAAAGTCGCGTGAGTGCACTTCGCCTTTTCTCACTTTATATTACGTTAAATAGACTTTATTCTATTTAAATTAGAAAGGAGTAAACTAGATAGTGTCTTTCTTACTTGTATATAACTATGATTTAAACTTACAGTTTATAATGATTTCTGCCTCTGTTTTATCAGAATTTGTGGTGCATTTAAACTGTCCGGCATCAGTTACTTTACAGTCCTTGATCACCAATTTTCGTTTGCGTCCATCCTTGATGACCTGCAATCGCTTGTCAGGTTTAATTTCCTCGTTGTTACGGAACCACTGAACATCGCCTTGCGCATCATCAATCTCACATGCGAGCGTAATTGTGTCTTTTTCAATGCACTGTTGTGATTTAAGTACTTTAACGAACTTATAGGGATACTCAACCACCTTAAGGGCACATTCTGTCTTAAGTTTAAGTACACATACATATAAATATATTAAAGACAAGGCTACAAAACATGCAGCAACTTGATTGTAATATTGTATTTTTGATTTAATTGTTTTTTAAGCAATTTTTAAACAAGGTTACAGACACAATTTTTTACGAGCAGTCAAACCCGTTTATTTTAAAAAATATACGTATTTTCAAATAAAGTACTATGTATTCGTTAACCGATTACAACCACAATTAAAATTTTAATGCAGCAATTTTAATTATTGTTTTAAATTGTAAAAAATTATTTTTTTATTAAAAAACATGCGGGAAAATAAAAATATAATTTCAATTTCTGATGTTTTGTAGCCTTGTCTTTAATATATTTATATGTATGTGTACTTAAACTTATGAATAGTATGTATTCACATATCAAAATTTATTGTTGTTTGCATCTTTACCCATTTTTGACAACGTATTCAATATTATATATATATATATATATATTAAATATATACATAATTATATAAAAACAAATATATATATACATATATATATACATATATATATATATATATATACACATGGAAATAAATATATACGGGACGACACATAAGTATAGAAGGTGGAGTCATTTCTAAGCCCATTAATTGACCAGTTTGCCAAGGAAGGCAAGGATAAAAAGGTTGTTAATAAAAAAAATAATTTTTTACAATTTAAAACAATAATTAAAATTGCTGCATTAAAATTTTAATTGTGGTTGTAATCGGTTAACGAATACATAGTACTTTATTTGAAAATACGTATATTTTTTAAAATAAACGGGTTTGACTGCTCGTAAAAAATTGTGTCTGTAACCTTGTTTAAAAATTGCTTAAAAAACAATTAAATCAAAAAACAATATTAAATCAAGTTGTGCAGTTTTAATATTTAAATATGTGTATCCATTTGTGAGCCAAGGGAATATAATAAGCATAAACGATTATGTAAGTTAAGTTTTTTATGCTTTTTTTCCCTGGTTTACAAATATATTAATTTCTTTTAGTCTAAAAAAGCAAATACAAAGCTAGCTTAAATAAAAATAAAGTAAGTAAATAAAGAGCAATAGATCTTAAGTAAAGAATAAGAAGGTTGATAATGAAAAACGATGATATAAACAAAAAATTAATATATTTATGTATAATGCATATAAACAGTTTATTTTTGCGCAAATTTATTTTTCTAGATAGTCTGAATTCAATTTTAATAATACAAAATGAATTTGAATGTACGCAAGAAATATCAAAATTCAAACACCCAGAAATTAAATAGAAATATATGTAAGCAATACATTATTACCAAAGAAGTAAATTTTCCACGGTATCTAGTTCCACATATATTCCAAAGAGTCATTTAGACTTTTAGGATAATTGTACAAAAATAAATAAGCAAAAATATCTTGAAAAAAGGAAAACGTAAAAAAACAGAGTTTCTATCCTCTGGAAAAGAAATTTTACATATAGTTTAATTTGAAGGCGTATTAAAGTATAAACAAGTATCTGATTTTAATAGGCGCACCTCTTCACGTCGAAACGGATGCAACGTCGGCCAATCGGGGATCAGCTCAGCTAGGGATGGTCTACGTGATGATGCCGTCTGGGTTGCATTATACATATCATATATAATAATATATGTATAGTAGATATGATATAATTTGTATAATTGTATAATTACTTCAAGAAGTTGAAGTAAACAATTTTAATTTATTTTCTCACCTAATACCAGCTTTGACGAGAATATGATTGATATTTAAAATGAAATTCTGGGGTTTTTTTTAGTGTTTTTTTTTTTTTTTTAGTGTAAGACGATAACTATAGATTAAACCTAATTTGAATTAAATTTGGATGCTTGATTTTCCGTAATAATAAAATAGTTTGTTATACAAATGGACACTCTTCATAATTTCGATAAAAATAAATATCTTAGAAGTATACGCTTGCTGGAATAGGCCAATTTGTATGGAATTACCGCAATTTAGTATTAGATATAAAAAGTATATGTAAAGTTGAAGCATTTGCAATTGTGAGCGTATAGTAAAGTTGCTTCTTCCTTACCCTTTCAACTTTCTTTAAAGCAGGTAATGGCTTTTCAGTCTCTTTAAGATCACCCCAATTAGGGTCTTGTTCTTCTTTGTCCCATTTTTGATAACGACGTTTTTTGAGCATGGCACGGAAATCCATGCCACTCGAATCCGAAACATATAATTGCATCTCAGCTGAGTCCTCGCCGTGTATGTTTGATACAACAACCTTATATTTGCTCTCATCATTTGGTTTGCATTTACGCATGCACAGTGTTATTGTGTTCGTTTGTCCGTCCGTAAGAAACTTGTAACGACCACCTTCAAGAATCTCGCTTACTCCTTTGTAGAATTTGAATGATGGTGCTGGGTTTCCCTCAACACCAACCGTAAGATATGCTGTCGAGTCTACATTTAATACGGATTTAAAAAAGACATATTCACGCAAAAAATATTATTCGGATACATTAATTACTTGGTTATTACGAAATATTATATTCCAATATTTTTATTTTATAAAATATATTTGTACATATTATCCTTTACATATGTAAGACATAGGTATGTAAATCAAAGAAAGATCTTCGCTTACATAAACTCTACGTAATAACTTGGACTGAAATCGTATAATAATAGTTAGAAGTTTGGACCATCTATATAAACATGCGGTCTATATAAGTGTAAGAAGAATTAAGCTTTCTTTGTCCATTTTATTTAACCTTTTTATAATCGGTGCCCTATGGGTACCAAGAATATATTGGGTTAGTGACAGCAGCAAATGTATGTAACACCCATAAGGAGGCGTGGTCGACCCCATAAAGTATATATATTCTGACTCAGGATCAACAGCCGAGTCGATTGGACCATGTCCGTCTGTCCGTCTGACCGTCTGTACGTCCGTATGAATACACAGATCTCAGAGACTATAAGAGCTAGAGACTTCATTTTTTTGCAAAGTGATTGTATTAGGTGCAGGCAGATCAAGCTTATTTTGGATTTTTGCCACGGCCCCCACCGCCTCCACAAATCGATGCAACCATTTTCAACACTCCACTGCACCCACACCCACCCAAGCTACATAACTGAGTTACAAAGTACAAAGTTAGATTATGTTTATCTGGACGTTGTGTGAAAATTTGGTACAGATCGAATAATTAACATGGAACACTTGTAAACAGTGTGGTTCAGTGGTTAGAGGGTTGAACTTGCGTGTAAGATTATATATATTATATAGTCGAGCATACTCGACTATAGCTTTCTTACTTGTTTTTTAATGTTTCTTTTTTACAAAACATCAATTTTGACCACCCCATAAATTTTTTGTTAATCAGGAAACTATGTTGTTATTTTATTGATTATACTGACTTGCATTACAAAATGTATAACAACTGCTTAAAGTTTCTATGATATGCAATTAAAAGCGACAGTGACTTATAAGACAAATTATGAACACAGTATGGGGAAATCGATACACTATTTTTTAAAAAATTTAAGTTACTGTTACAACACAATCAAATAAGCGAAACAACAACTGCCACTGCAGTACTACATTCCATACTACGGCCCATCTTATATAGCTTCTTAACCATAACTAACTGAAAATGCATAGATTACTTAGTTGGCTATTAATATTGTAATTATTTGTAGCATAATTTTAGTATCTAAAATTTAAAAAAAGAAAATTAGTGTATCGATTTACATACCGTGTTCATAATTTCTCCAGGTCTTTTAAAATTAAATTTTAATACATGTTTTTAGAACCGCTGTAAATTCTTTTGTATTTCTTTTTTACCAACGAATTTAAGTTCTAAGAAACCCTGAAACTGCAGCTCCAAATCGGTATACAACATACTCAAACATTTTTTGGCATATGAATAATATGGAGGTTCAAAAAATATGTTACGAGTTATCCCATGCTCCCCTATTAATTATATATTCAGTATCAGTGCTGAAGGTACTGAATTCAGCACCTTTCATATAATGTAGAATATTTATGTACAAATACATATATGTATGACATACATTGTATGTAGGGGAGCGTGAGGTTACTTGTAATAGAGAAAGAATGAATAATGGTTGATATCGCAAAAATTAAGCCATATTATATTAGATTATACATAGTTCGTTGCTTTCAATCAGTCATGCCGACTGGGTAAAATTGTAAAATTCAGCATTGTGCTCCTGAGCAAAAATGTAAGCAATAAGATGTTTATGCGGGGGCTAAAATTGATGTTTTGTAAAAAAAAAACATTATAATGACTCCTAACATTATAATGTTTTTTTTTTTACAAAACATCAATTTTGACCACCGCATAAACATCTTATTGATCAGAAAATTGTGTTATTATTTAATTCATTATACTGACTTTCATTATAAAAAAAATTATAACAACTGTTACCGTTTTTATTTATGTACAATTAAATGGCGACAGTACAAATTAAAAACACAGCATGGAAGCTCGATATACTATAACAACACATTTAGGGTAAAATCTTAATTGGACCAAACCTCATATACATGTGTTAAGGAAGTTAATGTTAATTTTAATGTCACGTTAGACTATGCGTTTTGGCGAAACCTTGACGCTTTAGGCGCCTAAATGGTCTAGCAGGTCAGCCTGTCGCTATATTGGTTCTGATTTTGTCTGATCTTTGAAAATTAACAAAATTTGTGTTGCTTCAACTGTTTTGTTTATACTGGACTTATGTCTAAAATAACTCATGCAGGTACAGAAATAACAGATTGGTGTGGAACATACCTTCGACAACTGAATAAGATTCTTGAACATCAATAATAGAGGGAGGCCCACCATCTCCGACATCACGTAAAGGCGTGGATGGCTTGTTTATCAGATCTTCCAAATCCTGTACGCTGGGTCTGCGCACATCGATTGAGGGGCGTCTCCTCTTTTATGATCAAGCAAATGGTAACGATCACAAATCCACATTTTAAATAACACAAATATAACAAACATAGAAAATATAATGTTAATACATGAAGAGTCGAGGAAAAAAGTTTAATTTTACGAAATTTTTTATATAATCGTCCGTAAATATGCATTAAAGACAAATAAGAAAAACGATAATACATAACACATTCTGCGGGCTACTGTAAGGATAAGGGTTTTCAAATATTTCAACTACCATAATTAATGACAACGTGATATATATTATTAAATCAATCGTAAGTATTAAATATTAAATATATATTAAATGTAATGTCTGTTAGTTGATATCCGAAAATTAAAAACTACTTTTATGTAGCTTGTATCTATTTTTCTCTTTGTATTATTCCATATTAAATTATTTCCATTTTTATACTGTTGTAAAAGTGTATTAATTTAACGCAGGATATAAAACTAGGAAAAGAAAGCAAAACAGACCCCAAAAGTCGGAGAAAGAAATCAGGTCTCTCAATTTTAAGGTTATCTTGTGCCGAAAATAATTTTTCTTACTTATACTTGGTAAGCGTATAATACTTTTCGAAAAATTTAGGTTTTGCATTCTTAATCTTGATTCTTTAAAAAGGTCAACGGGGGAGTTAAAACTGCGTCCGTCCATTTGTTCGCCTGTCCTGTATTATAACGATCGGCAAAAAATAAAGTTTTGTACAAAAAGCTTAGTTTATAGCGAATAAATTGCGTACCGAAGATAATTTTTCTTTCTTGTTGTAGAATTTGTTAATTGGCGTTTTAACTTTTGTAATGTTTAAATTGTAAAATGGGACAATTATGAAATATATGTAGACTTAGTGTCTATTGAAAATTAATTAATCTTTATAACTTTATGTACAGCAAAACGTATTTCAATATACATTCATTATAATGATTTAATCAAACAATTAATTATAATAAATAAATAAAACGTACAATTTTTAAAATTTACAATAGCCTGAAAATGGTACATACGAATTTCTATAAAACCAACAAGAAAACAAGCGATAACAATTGAATTTCAAAATATATATGATCACGTTTTAAGACCTGTTTAGAATCCCCCATTTCGCCTGCTCGTTGTTGTTTATGCTAATAAAATGTAAAAACAAAACCATAAAAAGTATAAATATTAAGTAAAATTTAAATATTTTTGTGACTGCTATCTCGGATATTTTTTATTAAACATGCATTGTTAGCTTAATTAGGAATCAATATGATGTTGATGATAAAATTATTGCAATAATATTTACAGGAATTTCTAGCACTTGTTAACATATGCCTATTAATGTTAATTCAAATCGGAATTGTAATTAAAAAATGTGTTTAGTTAAATAAAATTATTATACAATTTCTACCCCACAGTAGTTTATAAACTCTGCACTGCGGTTGAGATTCTTTAGTTCTGATTCGTGAAATTTAACTTAAACCGTAGAAATACACCCGTTTCAAACATATGGTTAATGTAATATTTTCTACAACGATATAGTTTGAAGTGAAATAATTATATTATGTATTGCAAAATAAACAGAACAAACATAAAAATATTGCATGCTACTGTTTGCTTACTTTAGCAATGGTACAGGATATAAAACCAAACTTGTAAAATGTATTATAAGCATGTATTTGTGTGTAGTGTCTCTGTGCAAATTTAGATTTTTGTTCACTACTTAGTCAAATGCAATATGTTCGTGTGTTTGGTGAATAATCAAGGTGGTTTGGATTGTTTGATTTTTCTTCGCTAAATAATTTAACTTGCAAATTAAATGCAAGTAAATAATGTGCAATGGTACAAATTTTTTATTAAGAGAGAAGAGTAAATGCGACCAAACACTACAAATATAAAAATGAAAAGCACACAGCTAACTCTCACCTGTCCTTCACCAACCTCGCCTGGCCTCAACAACTGTAATATTGATTTTTTAAATTCAAATCAAATTATAAAGTGCTGGACATTTAATTGGCATTAGTTGCCAACTAAGAAAAGTGTCTGATATTAGAGTTTATTAGTGTTAAGTAACTTAGATAAATGTGGACTAGCAGATCATTAAAACCACTAGACAAAGAAATATAAAAAATCGACGTAATAATATCTTCTGCCAAACCTTACATAATTATTTATATTTATTGTAATGTCAGACTTTGAGTTATCCTTTTTATACACTCATTTCTGTATTAGCACACGCGAAGCGCACAACTGAATGCTTTGCTTTGAATTTAGGAGAAGACCCTAGAACAGATTACACATATTCACTTCGATTTTGCTTATGTACAACAGAAATTAGAATAAAAAAAATATATCGTATTGCATTTGACATTATATGACCCTTATTTTATATACTAATGCAAGTCCCACTGAAATGAATTAATTATTTATATATATATATATATATATATATATATTATATATATATATATATATATATATATATATATGGATGCCAAAAAAATTGAAGGGCAAACTAGAAAAAGTTCTGTTTTTGCTTTGTATCGCTTCGCATACAAGGCATAATAGAATATTCACATGTATTTATATTTTCATTTGCTATTTATTTTATATCTTTTTCTATTTAATATGTGAGTTATTATTGGATCCTTATATGAAAAAGTAAAAAAGAGAAGGCTTGCACAATTTGATCGTATATTTACATTTATATCAGACCGACAAAAAAATATTGAAATAATTATTTCAAACTTAATTTGCTCAAACTAAATAATAAAAAACCAAAGCTAACCTAGCCGGTGGACACTTGCATGTATAATATCTGAATGTGCACCAAATAATGGGATTCGATCTTACCCGTGTATCCATAACTTCACCAGGGCGTAGTTTCTTCTGGATTTGTATATGTGTGTTTCGTGTGAGTATGTAAAAATGTATGCCAAATGGTTGTAGGCAAGGTTTCATTGTAGGATATGTATACATTGTTGTAGTTGTTGTTTTTGGTAGTTTATCGGTTGCGTTGCATTACGTAGGTGACAAGTGACAGGTTTAGGCAACAATATTGGATGTTGTTGGTACATATATGTTATTGTTGTTGATTTTTAGTTTGTGGACAGTGATCATACATAGTGTACATAGAAGGGAACATAGAGTGGAAATACACACATTATATTAGGCACATTTCAATTAGACACTTCCAAAATATCAGATACATAAATAATAATTGAAGATAAATCTAAGTTTTTAAATAAGAGCCAGATATTTATCTAAACTGTTATTGAACAATACAAAACACATTCTAAAGCTCAAACTTATTTTAATTTATAATAACATTAATTGGAAAATTGGATAGATAAATAAAAATAAATAATTATATATATAATAATAACTTATATATATAATAATAATTTATATATATATAATAATAATGTATAAAAGCCTTATAAAAATAAATATCAAAGTTGAATAAGTATTTAGATGGTTTTTTCATTGAAATAATGTATGTAGTTTTAACTTAAGAGTCTAATAAAGCGAAAGTTCTACAATCTAAGTAAAAGTAAATAATGAACCAGGTTTGGCAGGAAATAACTACATTTAACTGTTTAAAGATTGTCGAAATTGAATTGTATCATCAACTTTATGTTGCTTATCGCTTTTACATAGAGCTTTAAATTTACCTCGTCATTGATTATCAAGGATGGTCGGCGACCCATGTCTGCGGGAGGAACAAGGGACCCGCGACGACTGGCAGGTTCTGGGGCTAGCGAAGGTCGCTTTTCTCGAATTACTTCGATTTTTGGTGGCTCACCGGGAGCTGGAGGCTGAGTTTTAGAAATTTTCGGTTTATCGTCCTGTATGAGAAAAGTAAAATTCCATTTTAAAAATAAATATAATTATTTATAAATTTATGGTTTGCAAATAATTTCTATGATTGAAATAGGTTGATCAAAAACAAATATAAAAAAACATTTCAATCGATATGTTTTTATTATACCACATTTATACCACAATAAATAAAACAATACAAAAACATAAATATATTTGGATAAAACAAAAATTCTATTAAAGGAATAGTAATAAACTGTACGTCTGTAAGTATCTTTCAATTCAAACTAGTTTTTTTTAATCTTAAATTTATGTGAATGAAATCTTACTTTCGGTTTCCCGAAACTGGGTATATAAGTACGAAATTAAATTGAAAATAGAACGATCGGTCAAAAATGGAATCATTGCTTGTATACAGTATACAGTTCAAATTTATGACAAATTTTTAGTTCAAATGTTTTTTTTTTTAGACCACTATATTATAAAGTTATAATATACTCTTAACTTTAGAAACTTTTACCGTTTTATATAATATATTATTTTATTATAATTGAAATAAAATAAAATATTCCGGCCAACTTTTTATAGACATTGAGAACATATGATTAGACAAATATCAACGCAGCTGTACAAATAATT
>JBAMBR010006204.1:0-78652 GCA_037044475.1 Zaprionus obscuricornis | reverse complement strand
TTAGAAAATCTTTTGCTCTGACACATTGCACCTGCTTCTGCTCTCTGCCTTGCCTAATGTCGTCCCTTTGATCCTGTGCTTCGTCCCTATTCTTTAGACTCTCTTTCTTTCTGTCATCTACGCTGCTTCCCGCTGTGCGTGTGCGTCGCCCATTTGATTTTTAGAAACAATTTTTTTTTTTTCGCTGGCAGATGTTTTTCATTTGATTTGCTGTTTGCTTTTTTCCCTCGCTCGCTCTCTCTCTCTCTCCTTGTCCCTCTCTCTAACTCTCGCTCTGTGCTGGCAACTCCTCTATTTCTTTTCCTTTTGTCTGTCGTCTCTGTGTGTGTTTCTTTTTTATCGTTTCATCTTGGGTTACTTTTTATTTCTCTCTCTCTTTCTTTCTTTTTCTCCTTCTGCTTCTTCTTTTGTATCAAATAAAAGGCAACGTCCGTTGGGCAACAGGTTAAGTTATGCCATCACCTTTTCTCTTTTTTTGTTTTTTTATACACATATCGACAGACAGATCTACAGTCTGACATATTATATAGTACTATATCTTTACAATGTCTGCTCGTTAAATGTTTGCAGCCCCTTAAAAAAATAAAAAGCCTTTGCGGCCAACAATATATTAAAAATCTATAAAACTATGAAAACTGCAGCTTTAAGGTGTGAAAATAAATTTTAGTTGTGCCATAAAAAAAAAAACTCAAATTGTGCATAAATCAATGTAGTTTCCCCCTTTTTTTCCCCACTATTATTATGCCACACCCTTGTAAGGAAGTATAAAGCCATAAAAAAAATATATAATGCTAGAAAAAACGTTTGAAAAGCCCTAAAAAAAATGTTTATATACAATATATATATATTTGTGTAGTTAAATATAGCAAGTGGCTGTGGGGGCTGGGGGCGTGTCGCAGATTTTATTTAATTACAACAGCTGCGGGCGTAACAGTAGAAACAATGTCTTCCCCCATACATCCCCCACCCCGCCGTTAGACACTGCTTAGCTGACAGCGTCACACTCAATTGTCGGCAATTTGTCATCTCAAAGAAAATAGAAAAAAAGAACCCAAAAAAAAAGCAATTTATAAAAAAGAAAAAATACAAATTATATAAAAAAACAAAAGAAAGAAAAAAAATAAATAAATAGATACAAAAAGCAATAGACGAAGCTTAAATACGCTTGAATATTAATTAAAAATAAATGAGAATTTTGAATACTCTGCATAAAATAAAATTATCAAAATTTAAAAAAAATTAAAATAAATTTTCAACATTTTTTAAAATATATAAAAAATAATAATATTTTTATAAAATTTTAAAACTCATAGTAACAATAATAAAATAAAATTATGAAGTTTTTCCACTGAAAAATATATATTAAATATTTTAAAAAATATTTTATAAATATTTTCAAAATATATTAGCTCTATTTTTTCTTAATTTTTACAAAATTTTAAAACTCAGCATCACAATAATAATAATAAAAATTTATGAAGTTTTTTAACTGAAAAATATGTATTAAATATTTTAAAAAATATTCTATAAATATTTTCAAAATATATTAGCTCTATTTTTTTTTTTTTCATTTCTCAAATTACAAAACTTTATTAATATTTTATTTTATTTAATGTTCTACTCAAATTTCATAGCTCAAAAATAAAAAAAGTGAAAAATCTAGTAAAAATTCAAAAAGAAAAAGTCCGAGACATCAGAATTTGTGGCTGTAATTAGGGCGTGAAGCAGCTCATCAAATATAGATGCATCAAAAAAAAAAAAAAAAACTGTTGCAGCCCTTTTTTTTTTTCTTTATTATTTATGACGTTGAAGAGGCGTGTGGGGCGGGGGGAGTGAAAAAAAATGAAATGATATTGCCGCAGACTTTTATTTATGGCATCGAGCGAAAGATGTCAGTAAAATGATTCATGCTGTATGTCATGCATCATATTTATATATAACTATCTTCTGTATGCATGTTGTATTTGTTGTTGTTGTACTTGCTGTTGTTCTTGTTGTTGTTGTTGTTATTCATTCATAGAGTCAGCGCAAATGTCGTAAATTTATCAATTTACCTGTAACTCACATAATTCACAAGCGCAAGTAAACTTCATTTACAATTGGCAACACGTACAACACAACGTTGAAATCTTAACAATATTTATATATATATATACATATATATATATTTTTTTTTTCTTTATAATTTCATTACTGACAAAGTGAACAAATTGTAGTAAAAGTTGCTATAAAACTTGTTAAAATTTTTCGTTGATTTTTTTTTATCTATTTTCAAGTCAATTGTTTGGCACCGCATGTGATCTACTTCTAACACAAAAGAGTCTGAAAATCAGCTTAGAAATATATATATATATATATACATATAATGAGCTGATTCTTAATGATCTTGAAAGTTTTTGAATCATTTGTCAGTAAGATCATTTGTTTCATTTATTTCTATGGCATAGCGTGCACGCGTGCAGCAGTAGCATTTTTTTTTTTTCAAAAGATACTTAAAGATACAAAGATACATGGCAACAAATATTTGTTTGCCCCTTGTGGCAACCTATACAACGCATCTCTACTTATTTTACTCAGATTTCTCAGTCTCGTTTTTGACAATGCCACCAATTTTAATGACACCCTTCATACACACACATGCATACACACGCACACACATGCACATTCATGCATAGCTAATTTATGAGCTTTTTTTTTTCTATGTGTCTGCAACATTTATTGTTATTCGTTAAGGCAAAGGCAAAGGCGAGTGCGAGTGCGAGTGCGAGTAGCTCGTAAACATTTCTCGCCTAAGTTTCAGTTTTCAGCTCTTAAGCTCAATCAGCGCGCATTGAAATTGAAATGAATCCAACGGTTGTACGGACAAATGTAGCATTTCAGCGTGCAACATGTGGCATTTGAAGTGAGGCAATAAATATACAGTTCATCGCTTGTTGTTGTTGGTGTTGCTGCTAGTTGCTTGTTACACATATAAAGCAGCTATAAAATTGCCTGCAGATTGTTAAAATGCTTGTTATCGATAGTTATCGATAAGTAGTCATAGTATTACATCGTTATATTTTTATAGTGCAAATTGTATTTCAATTGCAATAAAAGTAACATTGACTGTAGCAGCATAAACAAATCGATTTTTTTTATCGATTGTCATGCTATCGTAGTTATAACTTTTACTTCCCATTGAATCAACCGAGAAAAAAAAGAAAAGAAAAACTTTAGCAAATTTCTCACATTTCAAAAATGAAATCAAGTTTTATTTTTTTTTTTCAGATATGACTAGATGATATCGCTAGGCATTACGTACGCAATAATCTCAGCTGTTTTGACTTCCGTTGCAATTAACCTGCAGACTGTGGACTAGACTTTCATTGCCGCGTCATTAGGCCCGGCAAAATAAACAGCGCCGACAGCGCATTAAGACACTTGCTGACCCACTTAAAGGGGTCTACAGAGTGGTAGGGGAATTATGTAGAAGTAAGGAAGAAACGAAGGGAGGTACGAGGGGGGAGCAACAGTTGCTGTCGTCATTAGGTATAATTACTTCCCTAATAGCATTTTCTTTTATTTGACTTTTTTCCTACATTTTTATATCTTTGTCTTTGTCTTCGTTTTTTTGGCATTCAATGCGCATGCGTAGCTCGCAAGATAAGCGTTAGGGAGAGTTAATAAGAGTGAAAGAGATAGATAGATAAGAGTAAGTGCAAGTAATTTGACTTACAGTACTTTGTCAGCTATACGCTTACGCATACGTAAAAAAAAACAATGGGAAACCAAATTAGGTGCCAAAAAAAAAGAAGAAGGTAAAGAAAAACAAAAGAAAGCAAAGCGTTGGCAAGTGCGACAGGTATAAGGGGGCAGGGCAGGGTAGGGCAGGGCAGCGCAGGGCAGGGCTTATATGCAAATGTACTTAAAATACAGCTGGCATTAGACATAAAATGAAATAAAATTGTTTTGAAATTAGCCGACAAAAAAAAAATGATGATTAAATGTGCATTAGAATTATTAAAGCATAAATTTCAAGCTGTAGAACTTTTGCATACTGTCTATAAATTGTAAATGTTAAGCGGCTTAAACCATAAATCGCTCTACAAGAAGTATAAGAAGAAGCAGCAGCAGCAGTAGAAGCAGCAGCAGCAGTAGAAGCAGCAGCAGCAGTAGAAGCAGCAGTACAACGCCCTAAAAAACAACAACAACATATAGAGGGGGGAAAATATGTCTGTTGCTATTGTTTACAGCTTAACTGGGCCTACAGCAGCAGCAACAACAACAATAAAAAACAACAACAACAACAACAACGTAGCACGGGCTTACAATGCTGAAGCTACTGTTCAACGGCATAAGAAGAAGAAGAAGAAGAGAAATGATGATGATGAGCCCTGAATGCCGCCTAAGTCGCTCAGTCTGTCTCAAGCTTGGGGATGGGCCAGAAGTTAAAGCTATCATTAACTCAAGTCCAAGCTCGGCCTATGGCTATAGAGATGGACAGACGAAGGGACAGACGGACGAACATAGTGTCTCGGTCTTTGAGTTTGATCTGTAAGTCTATCTGAAGATTGGGAACTGAACGGTCTCACTGCGACCGGCTTTTCTTTATTTTATTTTATTTTTTTTCTTTTCTGTTGTTAATGAATGGTTACATTAAGCTGCACTTAAGCGTTACTTAAGCGTCTGTTCGTAACTGTACTGCGACTAATGGATTTATTTTTCTACACATTATTTCTTCTGCTTTTGCTTCTTCTTCTTTTACTTTATTATCATGATGATGATTTGTTGCTTTAAGCTTATGAAAATATCATTAGTTATTTACATTAAAGTCTAAGCGCTTCAACGATTTTCAATTTATTTTTTTTTCTTTATTTTTAAGGGTGTTAAAAAGTGTCAAAATCAAAGTGTTATGCAACCCTTGGGCTAAATAAAAAGTAAGAGAAAAAAGAAGTAAGACGAAGAAGCAGCAGCAGCAGCAGGAAACAACAGCAGCAGACACTTGAGTATTAGTAAATTTTCTAAAAAAAATTTCAACTTTCGCATGTCTGTTGCCAGACTGATAAACGAGATTTTTTACTCCTTATTCTAGGGGGGGTCACTGTACAAAACAGCGGGGGATGCTCTAAAGTTTTTGGATTTAATATTTGGCTATTTTGAGGGTTGATTGGTTGAGTTTTTAAAAAAAAACCGCTTGAAGGTAGGAACAAAAAAAAAAACATTTATTATCAATAAACGCCGAAAGGGGCGACACACCAACAAAATTAATGAGTATTTTATGGTCTGATGAGTTGTTGTTGTTGTTATTGTGTAGTGCGTGGCACAGATTTAAGAAGGTCTGTTATATGATATCTTGAGAGTTTGAAGGATTCTACAAAAAAAAAAGGACTCGCAATGAGCCTGCTAGTTAAGTGCGCACAGACGGAGTGACAAACGTGTGGAGAGACCGCAAAAAAAATATATATTTGAAACCCAAAACTGTCTATTGATGCCACTTCCTCTTTAGCCATGGGCTAAAGTCTATTACTCTCTCTCTCTCTCTTTCTCTGTCTCTCTTTCTATTACACTATTGCTGTCTGATATCAGATGACAGCATATTTGTAAGGTGAGTTCAAGGAACCAAACAAAAAAAAAACCAAATTCGTGCCTTGGCTCTAAATTCATATCGCATAGAACGAAAGCAATGTCTAGGGACCCGAAAAAATACGTTTTGTAGCTTGTGCATTCAAGCGTTACAAAGTATCGATTCTTTCTATATGTGCATAACACACGCAAACACACACACACAGACAGACAGACAGAGACAAACACTAAGTGTGCGTCATAACATTGTTAAATTATATTGAACTCTCTTTTGATTTGTTTAGGCATTTTTTCCCATTTTTAAAAAGTTTCCCTGGTTGTCTAGTTGTCTGGTTGTCCGTTCATTTCCAATGAATTTGTTCTTATTGCGTTTTTTTTGAACTTGTTACAATGTTTATATTTCATATTTGATATTGATATTTTCCAGACGTGACAACAACAATAACAACAACTATAATAACAAGAAGCGTAAATATTAGATTCAATTAACAATCGTTGGGCATTTAGTAAACATTCTTTCTCTATTTATTTTTCTTGTTATCAAAATGAATTTTGTGACAGCCACAAAAAAAAAAAGACATATTTTGAATGTCATATGTTTTGGAGCTGCTGTCTCTCCCCCTTTCCTAGTCTTATCAAAAAAAAAAAAAGAAAAAAAAGTGTGCTTCCAATTTGACTGACTGTCTATCATAATACTCTAAAAAAGAGTCTATCTATCTCTCTCTTTTTCTCCTTTTTCTTTCACTATCTCTTTCACATTGTCAATTAGCATAGATTTAATGGATTTTCTATTTGATTGAATCGGATTTTATTTTGATTTGATTTGATTGGATCTTGAATTGGATTTGAATTCGATTTCATTGAATTGCCTTGCCATGGGGATTGAGATCGTATCGGATTTGTTTTACCTTGATGAGACAAAGATGTGTATGTGTGTGTGTGTGTGTGTGTCTGTATCTAATGTTACTGTCGATCAAATTTCAGTATATTGTGAAACTTTTCTTACTTTAAGTTTTTTTTTTTCAGCATGGCTTCTGTTTCGTTTTATTTTTTTTCATTAATCATTGCGTTTATTTTAATTACATTTTCGTCTAGTATTCGTATATATTTTTAGCGTTAGAATTCTCTTAAAATAGACAAAAATATATAAAACCGACAAAAAATAAAAATGAAAACTAAGATAATTAATCAAAAGGCATTTTTCGACATTGTCGCCATGTTCCGCTCATGTTCCTCGATGTTGGACTGACAAAATTTATGCGGCACTATTAATTTTTATGCCTTAGCACGGAATACCAAGAATTGATGAGTTAAGCGTGTCCATGCTTGAATTACAGCATACCCTAGAATTATCTCTAATGTCTAGCTAAGGGTGGCTATGGCTATATTATAGCAGAGATTATGAAATTTATACTCAGATTCAAAGACTATGAAATTTTTGTCATATATTTAATATTTTATAGTCTACAAATTCTTAGAATTGTTGAGCTGCTCTTCTAGTTTTACTATTGCTTTACTTTGTATTTTTAGCTCATCAAAGTTACATATCTATAGAGCTAATATACCCCGCTTGTTGCTTTGCTGCAGGGTATACACTTCTATAGCTTTATGCGATAATCGCTGAGGCCGTACATGTGACATGTTAAACAGCAAAAACAACAGCAGCAGCAAGCAGCAGCAACAGCAGCAGCAGGCAGAAGCATATCCCCTCCCACTTGAAATGCCACGCCCGTTGCCCACACCGTTGCCTTGCCATCGTTGCCCTAATCCACAGTTGACTAAAGTCGACAAGTACAAGAGTCTGGGCGTATCTGTGTAGCTTTATGAAATTCTTCTGGCGTGCATATCAATGTCAGTTAATCTGCCCAATAAGGCATAAAGTGTTCAACTTGAGTTCAGTTCGGCTGAGATTGTTGCTGTTGCTGTTGCTGTAGCTTGGCATGTCTTAAGTATGTATGGGGCAGCAGACAGACCAAGTGGCTGCCCTTGTCTTTTACATGTGTGTGTGTGTGTGTGTGCGTGTGTGCGAGTGCAAGTATGTGTCCGTCTCAAGAGTCAGTCTGAAATCTTTTGCTCCAGTTTTTCAAATAGGGGGCATGAATATGTTGCCGCTGCTTCTGCTGCGTGACATGATTTTTTGTTGAATGATAAAGTTTTTTATTATATTTTTTTTTTTTTCTTAAAGAGAGACGCCGCTCAGCAGACAACGACTACGACTCCGACTACGATTATGTCTTGCTTACGAGCGTTGCCAATTATAATTTTAAATGCGTCTGTCAAAAACTTTCAGTTTCAAAAGTGGCCCCAGGAGTTGTAGCTACTGTTTTTTTTTTTTTTTCTGCCCCAGACAGTAGCCATTTTTCGCTGTTGTATTTTATTTATGAGCAAGTTTTAATGTGAATTTATAAATTTACCTGCGTAAATGATGATGATGCGGATGAGCATGCGACATTCCCATTGGTCGCTGTTGATAGTACTGATGATATTGTAAATAATTTGCAGCTGATTCTGGATTTGTATTAAGAAATGGTGAATTTGCTGCTGCATTAGCTAATGCATTTGCTGCACCCGGATGATGTGCATGATGTGGATGTGTGTGATGAGGATCTAGAAATATGGCTGTATACTGTGGCGGATAACTGCCAACAACAGGTGGCGTGACAGCTGCATTAGTTGTAGCGCCAGCGCCAACGCCAACACCGACGCCGACGCCAACGCCAGTAACACCAACTGCAACTGCAACATTATTGCTACTGCATTTCGTTTTACTCTTATGCGATTTACGGCGCGTGCGCTTGCTCTGTCGCGAATCGGAACGTGAACAAGTGCTCGCATTGAGCGCTGCTGCTGCTGCTGCTGTGGCGGCGGCAGCGGGTGGTGCAGCGTTTGTATTTGTATTAAATTGCAGTTCGCTATAAATGCTCGATTCAAGCATATTACTTTCCGATGTAGTCCGATTCAATATAAACTGCTCAAATTCGTTATCCTCTTCGGTTACAGTTTGTTGTTGTTGCTGCTGCTGCAGCGCTTGTTTTTGTTGCTGCTGCTGTTGTTGCTGATAGTCGAGCAGCGCTGTTGATTCGGCGGCTGCCATTTCCTCATTGACATTGGGCATGGGATGTGCTTGTACTTGTACTTGAGCTTGAGCTTGAGCTATATCAATGTCATTGCGACTGCGATGCAGACTGTTGTTACTCTGGCTGGCGCTAATCACAATTTCCGGTATGACAAATGATGTTGGCTGCAATTTTCTTTGCTCGTTCATTGCGCCCAACATTGTACCGTTCTCATACACTATTGTAGATGTAGCAGACATCATCATATCACACAAACACACACACACACACAATTACAAGTGTGTAAATCAGTAAATCACTTGTTTTGTTTTTAATTTGTTATTAACTGTTCCCTAACTGCCTAGTTGGCCACACTATTTAATTCATTTTCATAGCTTGTTTCTGTTTTTTTTTGGTGTTTTTTTTGTTTTATTCACGAAAAACTTGTTATTTATTTTTATTTTGCTTGACTTTCGCCTCTACGCGCCAAATTTTTTTTACGTATACGAGAGTTTTGCAGCATTCAGCAAATTTCTTGCATTCGTTGAAGTTTTGCTTGCGATACAGTTTTGTCTCCGCTTAAATGAACCTTCTCGGTGCGCGTACCGCCAAAAACTGATTTGTATTGTTGATTCGTTTGTTGTGTTTACGGCTTCTGGTTTTTCAACTTCACTTGCTCGCTCTCTGTCTCTCACGCTCTTTCCATCGTCGTTTCTTTGCTCTCTCGGCTTCGGTTATTCTCCCGAGCTAAAACAACCACCACCAACAAAACAAGCAAAAGACATGAAACTTCGTGCGCTGCATCTCATTGACGTCGCAGCGTCGTCACTTTCTGTTGTTTCGAATGCACTCCCAAAAACAACTCCAACGCACGCACTCACGAGCTCATACACAAACACACACACACACCCATAGCACAGATCAACTCTGACAAGAAACACCCTCTCCCGCACTCTTCAGTTAAAAGATGTTCGACGAGTTTTCGGCTTCAATTTATGCATGTGGTTGGTTGCTCTCTCCGTTTTGTCTCTCTATGTTTTTAATTTTGTTTTGGTGTGTTTATATTGGGCCTCTCTGAAGGGCTGCCAGGAGCGACTCATTTACTTGGGCGCGTTAGCTCAACAGTGATAGATATTTCTGTTCTTAACTGTAGCCGCTCCTGCACTGATGGTGCTCATCTTTTCACACTTTTACTAAAGATACATGAAGAGCATATTCGTGACATCTAACACTCTCTATAGAGTGCTATAGCGCCCTAGCTTGGGCCCGCATGTTTATCATCTCTGTCCCTGCTTTTGTTGCTCTTACTCTCTCTAAATTTTTTTTTTTTGTTTGACAGAATCAGAAGAAGAAGAAATATAAAAACGAAGCCAAACAAGAATTGCGGCCAGGAAGGGACGAATACCACAAAATCCCAATGTGCAACAAAAATCTATCTGCACAAGAAACAAATACAAATAAATACACACACACACACACACAGGCATAGTAATCTTTTTGTATGTGTGTTGAATGCCGCATCAGTTTTTGGCGAGGGTGAAATATTGTTATTTGTATTTCCAGAATCCAGGACAGTATAAAATTATTTCTATTTTATTTTATTTTATTTTCCTTTACTATTCTTCAGTTTATAACATGCAGTTTGTTCCTTTTTCTGGTCTTTGAGGAATTTAATTAAAATGCAACATTTGTGTTTTTTTTTTTTTTTGTTTTGTAAAGCAAAAGCAAATGCAAAAGTAACAGAAAATGGAATAAAGAAAAAAAAAAGAATAATAATACAATTTACATTTGTTCTTCTCGTTGTTGATGACCCTTCAATTTTTGGCCTTAACTTGTTGTGGATTTTTAGTGCTTTCTGTTGCTGCAATACAAGTGGCACTACAGAAAAACCGGAGAATGCAAATATTTGCCATTATATTACTTGCTTTGTTTGTTTGGAGCTTTTTGGGGGGAGAGTGCAAAGTGCGAAGAGGGGAACTTGGGGCTTTCACATTAAGAGTCCAACAAACAAAATGAGAAACTGAAACTGAAACTTTGAAATGTTGATTTAAGCAACATCTTCACAAAGATTTAGTCTTATTAGCTTAATGGCTATTAGGCTAATAACTCTTGTATCATCGGGGCACTCTGGCAAATTAGCGCCACATTGACTTACTATACAGCCATAAGAAATTCTCAGTCTCATTCATTGTTGAAGAAGTTAACTTTACAGTCACAGGAGACAGAATTTGAGTTCGAGTTCAAGTCACGGCGGCGGCGGCGGCTGTTGCGGTGGCCGGCGTCTGCACATTTTAGACAATTACCAATCTGTCCAGACACGCATATCTTGGCCATATAATTTTATATCCTTTTCTTTTTTTTGTGGTTACTTTTGTGTTGTTGTTCCTGTTGTTTTACTGTCGGGTCTCTCCTGTTTTTTGTATTTTTTTTTTGGCAATTGCCCGCAGAGAAAATGTGGCTTAATCATAAGATACAAGGCTCTTGCGCAAATTAGCCGCGACTACAGCTCAGATACAAGCATGGGGGAACTGACCCTAAACCTTATTTTTTCTTTTTTTTTTATTGGTCGCATATACCCTTGAAATAAGCAAAGGGTTTTTAAGCAGCATGACAAGCAGAAAATTTTATTTTTATTTTATTTATTTTTTTCTTAAATATAAAAAAAAATTTTATTTCTTGGCGTTAAATATCGCAGTAACCTGTCAAGGTGCTATGACATGTTCTAATAGCTTTTACAGGGTATTTTCACAGTTGTGTGCATTGAATTAGAGCAATTGAAATTTGTATATATATTTTTTTTCTTAAAACAATTTTTGGTATGTTGTCTGCATGTTATGTTCTGTATTTTTCTTGTTTTTTGTTTTGTATTTTTTTTTTGTATATTTTTTTTATATTTTTTCTACTTTTTTTTTGGACAAGCACGCGCTCAGCTCATAATTACCAATTAGATGCTTTTCAATTTTTCGCTGTGGCCAGCGCTCAACACGTCTTGGCCATGGCCAACTTGATGGATGGTTAGTTGCTTGAATGCTTTTTGGATGGACGAATCGTTCCGTTTGCTTGTTCCGTTGGGTTTGGGGTTTTGAGTTTTGGGTTTGGTCATTCGTCTCTCTCTCATCTGTTGTTGTTGTTGCATGTAGTAAGTTAAGTTGCTGTCTCATGGTTTCTCAATTCGTTGTTTTTTTCATTTTTTTTTTGTTGTGGTCACGTTGCATGCAACACTTGGACTTGGCGCTGTATAAGCACTTACACTCGTATACCTGTCTATCTCATGTTTGTGGCTGCCACATGAGTCGGCCAATTGTACTTATCAAATTACGAATAAAAAAAGCAAAAAGTAACAGCAAAAAAAAAGCCACAAACATTTCACTTTGATGGCGGAAACTTGAACGTAACCTTATCGTGGCAACATTTTGCTTTGACTTTTTGTATATTTTTTCAAGTTGTTTTTTTTTTCTCTTTTTTTTTCAAACTTGTTATCAAAAGTTCTACAATTTCCGGTTGAAATGTTCAAATATTTCCGCTATTGTTTCAAAAAAGAAAAAGAAGCCGAAAAAAGAAACAGAAACAGTAACCAAAAATTTGCATTTTCGTGCGGCATAATATTGATTAATGCAACTGCGAAAATGGAAATGGGAATTGAGATGCAAATTAATGTAAATCGCGCAGAGATTGAAACAAAAAAAAAAAAAAAAACAAAAAATCAACAGAAATGTTGTGAATGCTTTTGTAATTGGCAGAAATCGTATTATTAGTTTGCTTGATTAGCTTGTCGGATATATGAAGAATAAAGAAAATAATGATGATTGAACATAATGATAATGATGATGATTGAGTTGATGATGTTTTCAAGACGAGTAGCTTAAGCATTAGCATAGCATTTAGTTAAATCAAACAAAAGAAACTAGATACACGATCTCTTAGATACTTAAGTGCAACTTTAGTTACAACAACAATAGCTACAACAACAACAACAAATATCTCGCTGGCAGTGAAGCATACAAATTGTTTACTCAATGCGGCCTTTGGTCAACAAAATTTCACATCTAAACTATGCAATGCTAGAATAGAGATTCAATGCTATAACTATCAAATAGTAGACATACATATATATAGCTATATAGCTATATATATGTATGTTTAGCTATATAGCTATCTTTAGCAGCATGTCAAAGAGTTAGAAGCGTCAATTTGTTTATTTTGTTGCCATTTGTTTGTTTATTGCTGTGAGGCACAAAATACACAGATGTACATATGTGTGTGTACGTGTGTGTGTGTGTGTATATAGTAAAAGGGCCACTCGAACTGTTTGGGCAAACCTAAAATAACAACAACAACTAGAAGAAGTAGAAGCGTTATGTACATTTTTATGATGCTGCTAAAAATGTTGAAATTTTTTTTTTGTTTCTTCTTCCATTTTCTACCTTTTGATCTTGCACAGTTGTCGTATCTGTTCAATCGTCTAAAATACACAGACTCAGACTCTGTAGAAATAACGCCCCCGCCTCTAATAACAACAACAAAAACAACAACAACTTTGTCGTCGTCATCGTCGTCGACGCGTCGACTGCATTAGCATTAAATTGATTTTTCATTAGCTTGTGCCGGCCAATGGCTTGTACAGCGCTTAGTGTATATATTTTTATGTGCATGTATGTATGTATCTGTATCTGTATTTCGACTCTAGTCCAGTATCAATATCTATATCTGTAGCTCTATTTAGTCTCTGACAAAACATAAAACTCTAAGCTCTGCATTTAATTTTTTTTTTTGAAACTGAGCTTGAAAATAAACACAACACAACGCATAGAGACTGTGTGCATGTGTGTGTGTGTGTGTGTGTGCACAGCGTGTGCTGAAAATGCCATTAATAATATTCGATACTTCTATGGGTATTTTTTTTTATTATTATTTGCTGTTTGTGTGGGTTACATATCCATATCATGCACATACATACATACATACATATATTATATTATATTAGTTTTAAGCCCTATTGATAATTATAATGAACTTGTCTCTATATATACCCATCTCCCACTCTCTCTCTCTTTCACTCACTCTTTGTCTTTGTATTATTGATCGATCGTACAAGGTCAATGTAATGATTATACATATATTTAAATGCTTATTTCTCTGAGATACTTTGCACATGCTGCGACTGATTGATTAATGCGCTGCTACAATTAAGCTACATTTTCCTCATGATTTTAAAATCAAAATTTACCCAAAAATTTTGTTTCTATTTATTTAGCACGAAAAATTTTCTTCTTTGAAAAATATATATTTTCCAAACAAAAATATTTCATTCTATAAACACAACACAAAAACAAATTAGCAAAATTTTTATTTTTTTTTTGCTCTGTTTGTTTACAATCTATCTAATATAATCTATCTAATTTACAGAGGTTTTTACATTTATGGGGAATATTTACAAGAGAGTAATTACAGGGGAGTAAGGGTCACCATATATACATATACATATGTATATATTTTAAGACATGTGACGTGCAGACTGTTGTCGAGCAGGTTGATTGCGAACTGGTTACAGTGCGAGTGTCAAGTCTTTGCACATATTTGGAGCTGAATTTGACAATCTCTGCAGATACCTTTGGCATTCGTAAGTCATTGTGAAGAGTGTGATTCCTGACATAGAATGGAATGATGATCAGATGCAAGGTTTTGTTTTGGAATCTTTGTAGGATTTCTATGTTGGAGTTCGATGCTGTTCCCCAGAGTTCGATTCCGTAGGTCCAGACAGTTTTGAGTATGGCCTTGTACAAAAGAACTTTCAAAAGAGCTTTCAACGGCAAAATAAGCAATAAAAGTAAATGTTTATTTTTTTTTTTTTTTGCATACAGACAAAAGCTGCTTGCTTTGATTCGGCAATTAGATTTGATGATTGAAATTCTATTTCGCGTTACTTTGCAAACTTAGAGATAACTGCTGTAAAAATTATCTATAGAATTAATCTTTTCTACTAGTAGCATTTGCGGCATTCTTTTGTATATTTGTGTATTCACTGTGGCAAGCAGCACGTACATCACACATTACTCATACAACAAAATTTTCATCTGTTAATCTTTTGTCTCTTTGATGATGTGTTTTTTTTTTTTTTTTGAGCTATGACATTGTTTTCGACCTTACTTTCAGCTGATATTACTGCAAAAATTTGTCATGCTACTTCTTTATTATTGCAGTCAGAGTGCACTGCATGTTTTTTTCAGTGGTCGTTAAAGTAAACAGACAACGCCGCCGTTGACGTTTTGCTGTAACTAACGGCACAGTGTGTGTGTAAATTGAATTTACCTTGAACAAATTTTGAATATGTTGGCAGGATATAGTTAAGGATGCTGTATGCGCAAGCGGGTGGTAAACACAGACAGACAGAGAGAGAGACAGAGAGAGACAGATAGACTGTGACCATAGCTAAAGGCAATGCCAATAATTTGCCAGACAAGTCTGACGCTGTGTTTGAGGACAACGACATCGACAACGACAGCGTTGGGTTACAGCTAAATTGCATCAGGAAACGGAAGTATCAACAAAAAGTCAGCTTGTAAATATTGCAGCTGAAAAAAAAAATTTAAAAAAAAAATATATATATAATTAGCTCAGCTGTCAAACTAACTGCATTTTTGCATGCAAAACATTTTTTTTTTTGCCAGGACATTGTCACAGCACACAGCTGTTTTTTTCTTTTGCAGAGGTTTGCAGAGGCAGCTCGTATTACAATTGCAGCTGGTTATAAGCATGTACATATATCATATGTTATCTTATACATCATACATACATATGTACATGATGTATGACTATAAGCTTTATCAGCTGTTTCACTTTCACACTAAGTCTTAATTGCCAGTGTTTCATTGATTCGCTTCGTTTCACGCGCGGCACGCACGGCACGCGTTTCCATTTCTTTCCGCTTTCCGCATTCCGCCTTCCGTTTGTGTTTCATTCATCATCCGCCTACCGACCGGAACTTCTTCTATGCATTACATTTCCCTTTTACATTATCAGCTGCATTCACTTCAACTTAAATTTGTTTAGACTAATTGAAGTGTGTTTAAATATTTTAAATGCATTTTTATGCTGCCACTGCTGCTGCTGCTGTTACTCTGCCATAGCAAAATGTCTATGTGATTTTGGTAAGAAATTTTTACCCGCAGTTTCAGGATATATAATTTTCCAAAATGACAAATCAGACACGCCTCCCCCTCCCCAGGTTTTTAGGCCATACATCATATGCGCTAGCCAAAATTCCCTTATCTAAGACTTGGCATCAGCGGCAGAGGCTCATTAGCTCAGAGTCTTTTGGTGTGAAAAGGACTACAGTGTGCGCAGCCACAAAAGGATTTTAGGATCTTACACTAAACTGAGATGCTGAGATATACAAACAATAGGGAGGTACAAAATGTATATGTGTGTGTCTGTGTGTTTGTGTGTGTTTGTGTATTATCATTATCATAATTTGGTGAACAAGACGAGCACGCTGAAGCGTATATAGAATGGCCACAAGAAGATCGCATCAGCGCCAGCCTTTTCGAGTGCACAGCGAAAGAGAACAAGAACGAGAATGAAAATGAAAAGAAGAAGAAGATGAAGTAGAAGTAGAAGAAGAAGAAGCAAAATTGAAAAGATAAAAGCCGATTTTGTTATAAATGAAAAAAACATCTGCTGCCAAACATTTGAAATTTCATTCCCGAAATTATTGTCGACAGTGAGAAAGGTGGAAGTAGCCGATGAAGGAGTATGAGAAGTATGAGGAAGATATGCTATTGAAGGAAACAGCAGACGAAGGCAAGGGGGGGAGCAATAACATCAACATCAAAATGTGTGGCATAAAATGCAGCATACTGAAATTGTACACGCCTGATTTAGCGGCATGGCAACTGTTTACACAGGCATCAAAAGAGAGTGTGAGAAAGAGTAAGAGTGAGTGAGAGCAAGAGGCACCCAACAATAACAACAACAACAACAAGAAGAACATTGCTGGACCCGATGCGTTGCGTGCACAGTGGGAATTATAGGCATGAAAAATTCACTGCCGACGGCAGTTGCTTTTGGCAGTGAAAAAAGTGTAAGGCAGCGTTGAAGTGTGTTAAGGGAAGTTCAAGTTTGAAGACTTTAAGTAACTTATTGATTATTTTATAAGATTGTAAAGCTTCTAAAGCTAGCTGTCAGTATATTCTAAGATTTTTTTATATAACGTTGTAAACTTAGCTTACTGCTAGTGATTTGCAGCTGTATACTGGAAACTCTACACACACATACTCACCACTTGGAGTGTGCAGACCTCAAATTTGTTATTGGCGTCTGGCGACGTCAGGCAATTTGATTTGGGCATGTCTTCTGTCTTCTGTCTCGCTGTTTGAGCTGCAACGTATGCGGCATCTGAGTCCTGTTAAAAAGGTCCTTTGGGCTGTCTATGCTATCGCTGCTGTCTGTCAGCCTGTTTCTAATTGTTTTCCTCTTGTCTGTTATGTGGATATTATTTTTATTTCTCCCTTTTATTTTATTTTTTTGTTATTTTTTGGGTTTCTTTTTCATGATTTTCATTTTGCTTTTAGGTTTAGTTTTTGCCTCATTAAATACTGCAAAGTAGCTGACAGACGGAACGTTAAGCATTTATTTATTTAAGATTTACGAAGTCAAAGACTGAAATAATTTACTATATCAATTTTTTTGTATTTTTTGTATTTTTTTTTTCTCTCTTCAATTTGTTAGATTTGAAGCTTTTTTTGTTTTGTATTTAATTGAATTTCATTAATCGTCCGAAAGTACAACCGCAAAAGGATATCGCATATCCTTAGCGTGAGTTTCAAGTCGACAAACATTGAACACATTTCCGTATAAATAAATGTGAAATATGAGATTATCTGATGAATCGCATCTCTTCGTATATTAATTACATAACATTTTCTGTTTTGCCTTTTGCCAGCCGTATGAATGATGGCATTCCTGACAGGGTTGACACCCCAAAACTCAGTCTATAGATTACTACTCTACTCTACTTTATGTATGTCACTGTGTATACGTATAGAAGATATCTATGACAAATGTCTCTGATGTTCATTGTTTAGCCTGGATTCAATGTCGCTTTTGTCTCTCTGTGACGTAAAACCATCCAACAATTGCCCAGCCCAATTTCCAATTTCATAGTATTTTTATGGCATTTGCGAGTGCGTGTGAAATTTGTCAACTCTGAAATAGACAATATACCATAGATTTTTATTGTTTTTACAGTTCAATGCCTTAACTTGTCACTCTCTCTCTCTCTCTCTCTGTCTCTTTCTATTTGATTTGTGGACCAAAAAAAGCCTATGGAATTTGCCAAAAAAATGTTTTTGTTTTTTTTTTTCGCTTGGCAGATGTCATAAATTTTACAGCCGCATTTTAAATATTATAATTTATTTTATAGCGAAGCTTGTAAAATGTGTTTAACAAAGACAATGGTAAATAATTTCTTTATATATATGTATATCCAGTATTTTATAGCTATATTCCAAGCGTATCCTAAATATTTCATTATTCTTACTTTTTCTGCATTTATTTAGTTATATTTTTGCCATATATCAGTTTTCTTTTCAATTGTTACAACAGCTAATCCTTAGTAAAATCCCAATAATTTCCAAACACAATACAATTTTTATGAATATCATTAAGCGCTATTATACTACGCGTATGTTTCATAGTTTTTGCTATACCTTTTCAAGGGTGCAGATCAGATCTGAGCATAATGCAAAACTCACTCCAATGACTTTTGCAATGTTGAAATTATCATTTGGCATTTCATAAGCCTTAGATGCCGATATTGACCATATGTTGTCTTTATTTTTGCCATTTCGGCGCCTTTTGTTCGCGTCTGTTGTTCGATTTTTTGATGGATGAACTGTAAATAATTCGCTGTGTGGCCAACGAACACATACATATATATATATAAATGTATTATCTACCTAAAGGAAAAGGTTAGGATAAGCATAGGAAATTGTCGGCTAATAATGATACAGGTAAAAATTTAGAAATTTCCGCTACATATATGTATGTAGCTAGAAAATTTCGCATTATTCATTTACTTTAATTAAACGCATTCATTATAAATTTTGAAACCCTCCCAAAAAAAACTTCTTGTTCTTTCTTGTTCAGGGTGCATAACAATTAGTTGGATTTAATTGACTTTTGGCTAGAAATGTCCCATATGGTCACCCTGAAATGACGATTAGTCATAATTTGTGACTACAGTGGCGCCGAGAGAGATATGTATACGTCGCTTAGCATTGACTAGCATTCAAATAATTTTTGTGTCTAGTTGCCATTAGTGTTGTTATTTTTTTATGGTTTTATGGTCATGTTCCTTGATAACAATGAACTTGCCAGGCAATGAATGAGTTCTAATTGAATTGTATAGCCTAAGGGATGAAATAAACATATATTTTGTTCTTTTTTTAACCCTTAACATAAAACTCAAGTTCTTGGAAACTTTGTAGCTACTGTTAATATTGTAAAATATTTATTTGCATATTATGCCAATAAAAAAAAATGTAGAGTATAGCTATAGTTGTATATAATTTTTGAATGTAAGCGTAAATCTTGTATGATTATTTCTGCTTACGTGACACGATTAAAAACTGTACAATGCATCTATAATTATATATATATATACTACAAGCAAGCTGATCAAACAAATGTCTTTAATATTGCGTATACGCTGCGTGAGTAACTGCTGCTGCTGCTGCTGCTTGCTGCTCTTGACGTTTGGCAGCTCCATTAAATATTTATGTATTAACGTTATTAATGGCAATGGTTTTCCTTACGACCAACCTGTTTACATTCATAAAATGCCCAAAAAAACTCAACTGAAATCAATGGTGTATAAAGTATAAAATTACAACGTTCCATAGTTTTTTATTTTTTTATTCACAATCTTTTTTCATTATCCTGCCTCTGCTGTTCTTCAAGAGTATTATAAAAAATAAATAAAAAAAAAAAAAATATATAATAAGCGTGAGTGTAAGAAGAGGCAGAAAATTGTGGAGAATATGTTCATTGATTGCCTTTTAAAGTGAAATATGAAACCGCAAGTCATGCGCATGGGGCAAAAGCAAAAGCAGAGGCAAGGCAAAGGAAGACAAGGCGAAAAAAGGATGCGACAGGATGCCAGCTGTGAAAAGTGTGTGTTGTGTGTGTGTAAAAGATGCATCCTTCAATTTGAATTGTCAGCCAAGCGCACGGAGAGAAAGACTGACAGACTGTTAGTCAGACACAACTGTTGGACAATTGGACAGCTGAGAGTGTTTGAAGCATAAAAGTTTCTTTCTAATTAAATTGAAATGACGTTGAAATTTTCTTGTTACTTAAATTCAACTCACTTTTCTTTATGTTGGCTTAAATGAGGCTAATACTTTCGTTACTGGCAAATCCTGTGTGTGTGTGTGTCTGTATATCTGAGAAGCAATCCTCAATGTCTTTAATCCCTCGAACGTGTGTAACACGTGTGTCGGCAATGTGTTAAACTCGCATAATGAACTATGAAAACATGAAAGTAAAATGAGATCTTTTCAGGCGTTTCAACAACAATAATAACAACAACAACAACAACTACTGGCAATCGCAACAGCAGCAGCTACAACAATAATAATAATAATAATACAGAGCAGCTACAGCAACAGCTAAAAAAAAAGCAGCTCAGTTTTGAAATACAATAACTGAAAAGTGGGAACAATACGCAGTATTCAAATATCAGCATGTATAAGTATTTTTCTCTTATCGCACGCATATAATCTATGGCAAAAGTAATCCGCAAGCAAAACATGATCCCAAAGCACACACACACACACCCAGCCTAAATAAGTAGATGCAAATCTAAGAAAACAATGAGTTATTTTCGGTTTGGCGTATCTTTAAGATACATTTGTATAGAGCCCATTGCCCATTGCCTCGTTACTTTTGGGCAGAGGCAGAGGCACAGACATTGGCACAGGCACAAGCACAGTCACAGTCATAAGCAAAGGCAACAAGCAACTTCGCTTGTTTATTTGGCTCATTTGAAATTCGTTGAACTGAAAACATTTGATTTTGTACAGAATTGCAGATTTATCTCAGCCTCAGCCTCAGCCTCTGCCTTGGGCCCCATAGAGAAGCTGTGCGTTTTTGTGTTTTTTTTTTTTTTCACTGCGTTGTCTAGTGATGGACAAATGTTCGTGCCAAATGAAGAAGATATGACAACGGAAATGACAGACATGATCATAAAAGTAAAGATACAAAATTAAGATAATATGAAGAAAATTAAAAGATGAAAAGTATGTATAGTGTAACTGATATCTCTTTACTTATCGTATTACTTATCATACTAGAAAAGTAGTAAAACTGTATAATAAATTAAGGATAACGTTGTTGTGAGCTAATCTTTAAACTAATGAAATCTGATCTAGTCTTTAGTCTTTAGTTAACAGTACAGAAATTGAAGATCGAATCAAGATCAAATAAAGTTAAAATTACAAATTTTAATTAATAAAAATTGAAATTGAAATTATAGTAATTAAAATTATATGAAATTATTAATTAAATAAAAAGTAAATGGTTTGAACAAATTAAATTAAATAAAAATTTTAAAAAAATTAAAAGTTGAGCAATTAGAATTTTAAGAAAATTAATTATAAATAAATTATAAATTAATTATAAATAAAAAAAATATATAAATAAATATATGTATATATAAATGTATAAATATATAAATATAAAAAAAATATATATTTATTATCAAATAAAACTAAAAAAAAAATGAATGGAAATTAAATCTATATTTTTTTATTTAATTAAACATAAATTACATTCAACTTTTAAATTGTTTGAACAAATTGTTATCATTCTTATTATTATTAAATTTAAAAAAAAAAATGAAAGCTGAGCAATTAGAATTTTAAGAAAATTAATTATAAATAAATTGTAAATTAATTATAAATAAAAACAATAAAATAAGTATATGTATATGTATAAATATATGAATATAAAAAAAAAATATATTTATTTATTATCAAATAAAATCTACAAATAAATGGAAATTAAATTTATATTTTTTATTAAATAAAATAAATTGTATTTAACTATATTTCATACTATAAATACATTTATTTATTTAATTTTATCTTTTCTCAAAATAAAATATAAATAAATACATATACATAAAAAATATTTGTTTTCAAATAAAATCTAAAAATAAATGGAAATTAAATCTATATTTTTTTATTTAATTAAAAATAAATTACATTCAACTTTTAAATTGTTTGAACAAATTGTTATCATTCTTATTATTATTAAATTTAAAAAAAAAAATGAAAGCTGAGCAATTAGAATTTTAAGAAAATTAATTATACAGAAATTGTAAATTAATTATAAATAAAAACAATAAAATAAATATATGTATATATGTATAAATATATAAATATAAAAAAATAAATATATTTATTTATTATCAAATAAAATCTACAAATAAATGGAAATTAAATTTCTATATTGTTTATTAAATTAAAAGTAAATTATATTTAACTATATTTCATACTATAAATACATTTATTTATTCAAACTTTTATCTTTTCTCAAAATAAAATAAAAATAAATACATATGCATAACAAATATTTATTATCAAATAAAATAAAATAAAAAATAAATGATAATTAAATCTATATTTTTATATTTCATTAAAATAAATTATATTTAACTATAATTTATACCATAAACATTTATTTATTCAAACTTTCACATTTTCTCATTAAAATCCGCTTAAATCCGTTGCGTATTTAGTTCGTGTCACGAGCTGTCTCACGACTCATCTCTAAGCTCTAGAGTTGCGCACAAAAAAGAGTTTTTCTTTTTTTTTTGTATAATATGTTACGAGTATTATTGTTAGATTTAAGTTTACAATTTTTTTATTTCATTTTCATTGAAGAGCCGTCGCTGTCGCTCAAAAGATTTAGATATTGAGGGAGCCATTTCTACAATTAGACATATCTTGTATATTCGTATAGTGGTGTATTCATGTATATTATGCTTACTTCAAGGTAAACTACGCCTTACTGTTATTGCCGCTGGCTCTTTACAAGATTATGTTCGATATTATGGCCGCAATTGAAATTCAGTTTTTGTTTGCTCAAGGCTTAGGCTATAAATTTTTGCAGCAGCAATTTTTGAGACCCATAGAGACTTCAACATTGACGCTCTTATTCATATTGATGGGCCAGTTTTTGTTGGTACGCTTGTTGACATTGTCTGGGAGATCAACCCCCACAAGGGACCAAAATCAGGGACGCGCAGTCAACGGACTGGGAACAAAAGTGTGTAAAGCATGGACCGTGACAGGGGAGCAAAAGCATATCCTTTTAATTCTTACTCAACGAGAAACCCAAATGCAATTTGACCAAAAAAGATTTAGAGGACTTTATTATTGAGCAGCAAAAATAAATTGCTAGAGAACCATGAGAATTCAGTATTATTAAGAAATGAGAGAATGGTGAATACAGTATAGAGAATGGAGAGTTCTGAGTGTTGAAAGTCTGTTTGTTTGTGTGCAGTGTATATGTATATGTATATGTATATAGACTGTGTCTGGTCGTAACCCGCTGTGACCGGGGGCGGTATTCGATGCCAAATACATACAATATTATTTCGGGGGTGTTTTCCCATTTACTCATAGACAGGACTGGATAGGACATGCCATGAAACAGAAAATGGAAAAATGAAACTAAGTTATACAAAAGCGAAACTGTGAAAATCAATAAATATTGTGGCAAAAAAAATGCCAAGACTTGTCTAAATTCTCAGAATATCTTTAATGACTAAGATAATAGGAAAAAAGAGACTAGAATGCTAAATAGATACATTCATTGTATGATGTACTGTATGATGCTGCTAATACTAATTCAATCTATCTCCCGCATGCAATGGCAAACATGTTTTGTCCTGTCTTTTTTTTGAAAAATTATTTCCAATACTCACATTACTTTTATATTTTTTCTGTTCATGCACGAACTGCAAAATGCGTTCAAGTGCAGCGAGAAACAATTAAAACCAAATCAATTTTCCAGCAACGGTCATGAAAAAAAAAGGCAGGAAATGGCATACACTCAGTAGCACACACAGACACACACACACACATATATACACATGTGTTGGGGAGTACATTTCAAGTACTTGATGCCGTTAAGTTATCAGCACCCAAGCGGCAACCATAAATGCGGTAGGCACCCGCGAACGAGGACAGCAACTTGGTTGAGGACAGCGACAAAGATGTAGTCATGGATGTGGTAAGGGGATGGCAAACGGGGGACGTTCCACGTTTAGGTTGAACATGAAACGTCCATAAGCGAACCATAAAACACTTGTACGTGTGTGTGTGTGTATGTATTTGTGTGAGTGTGAGTATGTTCAAGTATGAGTGTGTTTGAAGCCTGAGATTTGACTGCGGCTTGTTAGCGTAAGAGTATTCCAACTATGTCATGGCAAGTGGTATGCATAGGGAAAAATAAGTGCTTTGTGGCATATATAGCTATACATATACTTTACTTTATCTTAAAGATAGCTTTAAAATTAATGAATTTATTCAAGTATAAAATATATTTAAAACTGAAATTTACCTATATTTTAAGCATATTTTCTTATATTTAAAATAAATAAATTCAAAAATATTTTCAAATAATTTAAAATTTTCAAATAATTTTAAAAAGAATTTAATTATTCGAAAATATTTTAAATTTTTGGAAATATTTTATATTTTATTTATTATATAAATATAAGAAAATATGCTTTAAATATAGATAAAATAGTTTTAAATTATATTTTATACTTGAATAAATTCATTAATTTTAAAGCTATCTTTAAGATAAAGTAAAGTATATGTATAGCTATATATGCCACAAAGCACTTATTTTTCCCAATGCATACCACTTGCCATGACATAGTTGGAATACTCTTACGCTAACAAGCCGCAGTCAAATCTCAGGCTTCAAACACACTCATACTTGAACATACTCACACTCACACAAACACACACACACACACACACGTACAAGTGTTTTATGGTTCGCTTATGGACGTTTCATGTTCAACCTAAACGTGGAACGTCCCCCGTTTGCCATCCCCTTACCACATCCATGACTACATCTTTGTCGCTGTCCTCAACCAAGTTGCTGTCCTCGTTCGCGGGTGCCTACCGCATTTATGGTTGCCGCTTGGGTGCTGATAACTTAACGGCATCAAGTACTTGAAATGTACTCCCCAACACATGTGTATATATGTGTGTGTGTGTGTCTGTGTGTGCTACTGAGTGTATGCCATTTCCTGCCTTTTTTTTTCATGACCGTTGCTGGAAAATTGATTTGGTTTTAATTGTTTCTCGCTGCACTTGAACGCATTTTGCAGTTCGTGCATGAACAGAAAAAATATAAAAGTAATGTGAGTATTGGAAATAATTTTTCAAAAAAAGACAGGACAAAACATGTTTGCCATTGCATGCGGGAGATAGATTGAATTAGTATTAGCAGCATCATACAGTACATCATACAGTGAATGTATCTATTTAGCATTCTAGTCTCTTTTTTCCTATTATCTTAGTCATTAAAGATATTCTGAGAATTTAGACAAGTCTTGGCATTTTTTTTGCCACAATATTTATTGATTTTCACAGTCTTTTGTATAACTTAGTTTCATTTTTCCATTTTCTGTTTCATGGCATGTCCTATCCAGTCCTATCCTGTCCTATCCTGTCCTGTCTATGAGTAAATGGGAAAACACCCCCGAAATAATATTGTATGTATTTGGCATCGAATACCGCCCCCGGTCACAGCGGGTTACGACCAGACACAGTCTATATACATATACATATACATATACACTGCACACAAACAAACAGACTTTCAACACTCAGTACTCTCCATTCTCTATACTGTATTCACCATTCTCTCATTTCTTAATAATACTGAATTCTCATGGTTCTCTAGCAATTTATTTTTGCTGCTCAATAATAAAGTCCTCTAAATCTTTTTTGGTCAAATTGCATTTGGGTTTCTCGTTGAGTAAGAATTAAAAGGATATGCTTTTGCTCCCCTGTCACGGTCCATGCTTTACACACTTTTGTTCCCAGTCCGATGACTGCGCGTCCCTGATTTTGGTCCCTTGTGGGGGTTGATCTCCCAGACAATGTCAACAAGCGTACCAACAAAAACTGGCCCATCAATATGAATAAGAGCGTCAATGTCGAAGTCTCTATGGGTCTCAAAAATTGCTGCTGCAAAAATTTATAACCTAAGCCTTAAGCAAACAAAAACTGAATTTCAATTGCGGCCATATCGGCCATAATATCGAACATAATCTTGTAAAGAGCCAGCGGCAATAACAGTAAGGCGTAGTTTACCTTGAAGGAAGTAAGCATAATATACATGAATACACCACTATACGAATATACAAGATATGTCTAATTGTAGAAATGGCTCCCTAAATATCTAAATCTTTTGAGCGACAGCGACGGCTCTTCAATGAAAATGAAATAAAAAAATTGTAAACTTAAATCTAACAATAATACTCGTAACATATTATACAAAAAAAAAAAAAGAAAAACTCTTTATCGTGCGACATACTCTAGAGCTTAGAGATGAGTCGTGGGACAAGCTCGTGACACGAGCTAAATACGCAACGGATTTAAGCGGATTTTAATGAGAAAATGTGAACGTTTGAATAAATAAATGTTTTTATAATATAAAATATAGTTAAATATAATTTATTTTAATGAAATATAAAAATATAGATTTAATTATCATTTATTTTATTTTATTTGATAATAAATACTTGTTATACATATTTATTTATTTTTATTTTATTTTGAGAAAAGACAAAAGTTTGAATAAATAAATGTATTTATGGTATAAAATATAGTTAAATACAATTTACTTTTATTTAATAAACAAATATAAATTTATTTTTCATTTATTTTTAGATTTTATTTGAAAATAAATATATTTATTTTTTTTTTTATATATTCATATATTTATACATTTATATACATATACATATATTTATTTATTTTTTTATTTATAATTAATTTACAATTTATTTATAATTAATTTTCTTAAAATTCTAATTGCTCAGCTTTAATTTTTTTTAAAATTTAATAATTATAATAATAACAATTTTTTCAAACAATTTAAATAGTTGAATGTAATTTATTTTTAATTAAATAAAAAAAATAAAAATTTAATTTCCATTTATTTTTAGATTTTATTTGAAAACAAATATTTTTTATATATATTTATTTATTTATATTTTATTTTGAGAAAAGATAAAGGATTAAATAAATAAATGTATTTATAGTATAAAATATAGTTAAATACAATTTACTTTTATTTAATAAACAAATATAAATTTATTTTTCATTTATTTTTAGATTTTATTTGATAATAAATATATTTATTTTTTTTTATATATTCATATATTTATACATTTATATACATATACATATATTTTTTTTTTTTATTTATAATTAATTTACAATTTATTTATAATTAATTTTCTTAAAATTCTAATTGCTCAGCTTTCATTTTTTTTAAATTTAATAATTATAATAGTAACAATTTTTTCAAACAATTTAAATAGTTGAATGTAATTTATTTTTAATTAAATAAAAAAAATATAGATTTAATTTCCATTTTTTTAGATTTTATTTGATAATAAATATATTTATTTTTTTATATTTATATATTTATACATTTATATACACTATACATATATTTATTATTTTTTTTTTATTTATAATTAATTTTCTTAAAATTCTAATTGCTCAGCTTTCAATTTTTTTAAAAATTTAATAATAATAAAAATTTGTTCAAACAATTTACTTTTTATTTAATTAATAATTTCATATAATTTTAATTACTATAATTTCAATTTAAATTTTTATTAATTAAAATTTGTAATTTTAACTTTATTTGATCTTGATTCGATCTTCAATTTCTGTACTGTTAACTAAAGACTAAAGACTAGATCAGATTTCATTAGTTTAAAGATTAGCTCACAACAACGTTATCCTTAATTTATTATACAGTTTTACTACTTTTCTAGTATGATAAGTAATACGATAAGTAAAGAGATATCAGTTACACTATACATACTTTTCATCTTTTAATTTTCTTCATATTATCTTAATTTTGTATCTTTACTTTAATGATCATGTCTGTCATTTCCGTTGTCATATCTTCTTCATTTGGCACGAACATTTGTCCATCACTAGACAACGCAGCGAAAAAAAAAAAAACACAAAAACGCACAGCTTCTCTATGGGGCCCAAGGCAGAGGCTGAGGCTGAGGCTGAGGCTGAGATAAATCTGCAATTCTGTACAAAATCAAATGTTTTCAGTTCAACGAATTTCAAATGAGCCAAATAAACAAGCGAAGTTGCTTGTTGCCTTTGCTTATGACTGTGACTGTGTGCTTGTGCCTGTGCCTGTGCCAATGTCTGTGCCTCTGCCTCTGCCCAAAAGTAACGAGGCAATGGGCAATGGGCTCTATACAAATGTATCTTAAAGATACGCCAAACCGAAAATAACTCATTGTTTTCTTAGATTTGCATCTACTTATTTAGGCTGGGTGTGTGTGTGTATGTATGTGTGTGTGTGCTTTGGGATCATGTTTTGCTTGCGGATTACTTTTGCCATAGATTATATGCGTGCGATAAGAGAAAAATACTTATACATGCTGATATTTGAATACTGCGTATTGTTCCCACTTTTCAGTTATTGTATTTCAAAACTGAGCTGCTTTTTTTTTAGCTGTTGCTGTAGCTGCTCTGTATTATTATTATTATTATTGTTGTAGCTGCTGCTGTTGCGATTGCCAGTAGTTGTTGTTGTTGTTGTTATTATTGTTGTTGAAACGCCTGAAAAGATCTCATTTTACTTTCATGTTTTCATAGTTCATTATGCGAGTTTAACACATTGCCGACACACGTGTTACACACGTTCGAGGGATTAAAGACATTGAGGATTGCTTCTCAGATATACAGACACACACACACACAGGATTTGCCAGTAACGAAAGTATTAGCCTCATTTAAGCCAACATAAAGAAAAGTGAGTTGAATTTAAGTAACAAGAAAATTTCAACGTCATTTCAATTTAATTAGAAAGAAACTTTTATGCTTCAAACACTCTCAGCTGTCCAATTGTCCAACAGTTGTGTCTGACTAACAGTCTGTCAGTCTTTCTCTCCGTGCGCTTGGCTGACAATTCAAATTGAAGGATGCATCTTTTACACACACACACTTTTCACAGCTGGCATCCTGTCGCATCCTTTTTTCGCCTTGTCTTCCTTTGCCTTGCCTTGCCTCTGCTTTTGCTTTTGCCCCATGCGCATGACTTGCGGTTTCATATTTCACTTTAAAAGGCAATCAATGAACATATTCTCCACAATTTTCTGCCTCTTCTTACACTCACGCTTATTATATTTTTTTTTATAATACTCTTGAAGAACAGCAGAGGCAGGATAATGAAAAAAGATTGTGAATAAAAAAACAAAAAAACTATGGAACGTTGTAATTTTATACTTTATACACCATTGATTTCAGTTGAGTTTTTTTGGGCATTTTATGAATGTAAACAGGTTGGTCGTAAGGAAAACCATTGCCATTAATAACGTAAATACATAAATATTTAATGGAGCTGCCAAACGTCAAGAGCAGCAACACCAACAGCAACTGCAGCAAACAGCAAACAGCAGCAGCAGTTACTCACGCAGCGTATACGCAATATTAAAGACATTTGTTTGATCAGCTTGCTTGTAGTATATATATATATATATAATTATAGATGCATTGTACAGTTTTTAATTGCGTCACGTAAGCAGAAATAATCATATAAGATTTACGCTTAGTTTCATAAATTATATACAGCTATAGCTATACTCTACATTTTTTTTATTGGCATAATATGCAAATAAATATTTTACAATATTAACAGTAGCTACAAAGTTTCCAAGAACTTGAGTTTTATGTTAAGGGTTAAAAAAAGAACAAAATATATGATTATTTCATCCCTTAGGCTATACAATTCAATTAGAACTCATTCATTGCCTGGCAAGTTCATTGTTATCAAGGAACATGACCATAAAACCATAAAAAAATAACAACACTAATGGCAACTAGACACAAAAATTATTTGAATGCTAGTCAATGCTAAGCGACGTATACATTTCTCTCGGCGCCACTGTAGACACAAATTATGACTAATCGTCATTTCAGGGTGACCATATGGGACATTTCTAGCCAAAAGTCAATTAAATCCAACTAATTGTTATGCACCCTGAACAAGAAAGAACAAGAATTCTTTTTGGGAGGGTTTCAAAATTTATAATGAATGCGTTTAATTAAAGTAAATGACTAATGCGAAATTTTGTATGTAGCTGAAATTTCTAAATTTTTACCTGTATCATTATTAGCCGACATTTTCCAATGCTTATCCTAACCTTTTCCTTTAGGTAGATAATACATTTATGTGTTCGTTGGCCACACAGCGAATTATTTACAGTTCATCCATCAAAAAAATCGAACAACAGACGCGAACAAAAGGCGCCGAAATGGCAAAAATAAAGACAACATATGGTCAATATCGGCATGTAAGGCTTATGAAATGCCAAATGATAATTTCAACATTGCAAAAGTCATTGGAGTGAGTTTTGCATTATGCTCAAATCTGATCTGCACCCTTGAAAAGGTATAGCAAAAACTATGAAACATACGTAGTATAATAGCGCTTAATGATATTCATAAAAATTGTATTGTGTTTGGAAATTATTGGGATTTTACTAAGGATTAGCTGTGTAACAATTGAAAAGAAAAATTATATATGGCAAAAATATAACTAAATAAATGCAGGAAAAGTAAGAATAATGAAATTTTTAGGATACGCTTGGAATATAACTATAAAATGCTGGATATACATATATATAAAGAAATTATTTGCCATTGTCTTTGTTAAATACATTTTACAAGCTTCGCTATAAAATAAATTATAATATTTAAAATGCGGCTTTAAAATTTATGACATCTGCCAAACGAAAAAAAAAAAACAAAAACATTTTTTTGGCAAATTCCATAGGCTTTTTTTTTTTGTTCCACAAATCAAATAGAAAGAGACAGAGAGAGAGAGAGAGAGTGACAAGTTAAGGCATTGAACTGTAAAAACAATAAAAATCTATGGTATATTGTCTATTTCAGAGTTGACAAATTTCACACGCACTCGCAAATGCCATAAAAATACTATGAAATTGGAAATTGGGCTGGGCAATTGTTGGATGGTTTTACGTCACAGAGAGACAAAAGCGACATTGAATCCAGGCTAAACAATGAACATCAGAGACATTTGTCATAGATATCTTCTATACGTATACACAGTGACATACATAAAGTAGAGTAGAGTAATCTATAGACTGAGTTTTGGGGTGTCAACCCTGTCAGGAATGCCATCATTCACACGGCTGGCAAAAGGCAAAACAGAAAATGTTATGTAATTAATATACGAAGAGATGCGATTCATCAGATAATCTCATATTTCACATTTATTTATACGGAAATGTGTTCAATGTTTGTCGACTTGAAACTCACGCTAAGGATATGCGATATCCTTTTGCGGTTGTACTTTCGGACGATTAATGAAATTCAATTAAATACAAAACAAAAAAAAGCTTCAAATCAAACAAATTGAAGAGAGAAAAAAAAAATACAAAAAATACAAAAAATTGAAATAGTAAATTATTTCAGTCTTTGACTTCGTAAATCTTAAATAAATAAATGCTTAACGTTCCGTCTGTCAGCTACTTTGCAGTATTTAATGAGGCAAAAACTAAACCTAAAAGCAAAATGAAAACCATGAAAAAGAAACCCAAAAAATAACAAGAAAAAAAAAGGGAGAAATAAAAATAATATCCACATAACAGACAAGAGGAAAACAATTAGAAACAGGCTGACAGACAGCAGCGATAGCATAGACAGCCCAAAGGACCTTTTTAACAGGACTCAGATGCGGCATACGTTGTAGCTCAAACTCAAACAGCGTAAGTAGAAGAGAAGAGACAGAAGACATGCCCAAATCAAATTGCCTGACGTCGCCAGACGCCAATAACAAATTTGAGGTCTGCACACTCCAAGTGTGAGTATGTGTGTGTAGAGTTTCCAGTATACAGCTGCAAATCACTAGCTGTAAGCTAAGTTTACAAATCTTAGAATATACTGACAGCTAGCTTTAGAAGCTTTACAATCTTATAAAATAATCAATAAGTTACTTAAAGTCTTCAAACTTGAACTTCTCTTAACACACTTCAACGCTGCCTTACACTCTTTTCTCACTGCCAAAAGCAACTGCCGTCGGCAGTGAATTTTTCATGCCTATAATTCCCACTGTGCACGCAACGCATCGGGTCCAGCAATGTTCTTCTTCTTGTTGTTGTTGTTGTTATTGTTGGGTGCCTCTTGCTCTCACTCACTCTTACTCTTTCTCACACTCTCTTTTGATGCCTGTGTAAACAGTTGCCATGCCGCTAAATCAGGCGTGTACAATTTCAGTATGCTGCATTTTATGCCACACATTTTGATGTTGATGTTATTGCCCCCCTTGCCTTCGTCTGCTGTTTCCTTCAATAGCATATCTTCCTCATACTTCTCATACTCCTTCATCGGCTACTTCCACCTTTCTCACTGTCGACAATAATTTCGGGAATGAAATTTCAAATGTTTGGCAGCAGATGTTTTTTTCATTTATAACAAAATCGGCTTTTATCTTTTCAATTTTGCTTCTTCTTCTACTTCTACTTCATCTTCTTCTTCTTTTCATTTTCATTCTCGTTCTTGTTCTCTTTCGCTGTGCACTCGAAAAGGCTGGCGCTGATGCGATCTTCTTGTGGCCATTCTATATACGCTTCAGCGTGCTCGTCTTGTTCACCAAATTATGATAATGATAATACACAAACACACACACACACACACATTTATACATTTTGTACCTCCCTATTGTCTGTATATCTCAGCATCTCTGTTTAGTGTAAGATCCTAAAATCCTTTTGTGGCTGCGCACACTGTAGTCCTTTTCACACCAAAAGACTCTGAGCTAATGAGCCTCTGCCGTTGATGCCAAGTCTTTGATAAGGGAATTTTGGCTAGCGTATATGATGTATGGCCTAAAAACCTGGGGAGGGGGAGGCGTGTCTGATTTGTCATTTTGGAAAATTATATATACCGAAACTGCGGGTAAAAATTTCTTACCAAATTCACATAGACATTTTGCTATGGCAGAGCAAGAGCAGCAGCAGCAGCAGCAGTGGCAGCAGTAAAATGCATTTAAAATATTTAAACACACTTCAATTAGTCTAAACAAATTTAAGTTGAAGTGAATGCAGCTGATAATGTAAAAGGGAAATGTAATGCATAGAAGAAGTTCCGGTCGGACAAAAAAAAAAGCGAAGGCGGATGATGAATGAAACACAAACGGAAGGCGGAATGCGGAAAGCGGAAAGAAATGGAAACGCGTGCCGTGCGTGCCGCGTGTGAAACGAAGCGAATCAATGAAACACTGGCAATTAAGACTTAGTGTGAAAGTGAAACAGCTGATAAAGCTTATAGTCATACATCATGTACATATGTATGTAAGATGTATGATGTATGATGTATAAGATAACATATGATATATGTACATGCTTATAACCAGCTGCAATTGTAATACGAGCTGCCTCTGCAAACCTCTGCAAAAAAACAGCTGTGTGCTGTGACAATGTCCTGGCAAAAAAAAATGTTTTGCATGCAAAAATGCAGTTAGTTTGGCAGCTGAGCTAATTATATTTTTTTTTTAAATTTTTTTTTTCAGCTGCAATATTTACAAGCTGACTTTTTGTTGACACTTCCGTTTCCTGATGCAATTTAGCTGTAACCCAACGCTGTCGATGTCGTTGTCCTCAAATACAGCGTCAGACTTGTCTGGCAAATTATTGGCATTGCCTTTAGCTATGGTCACAGTCTATCTGTCTCTCGCTCTCTCTCCATCTCTCTCTCCATCTCTCTCTGTCTGTGTTTACCACCCGCTTGCGCATACAGCATCCTTAACTATATCCTGCCAACATATTCAAAATTTGTTCAAGGTAAATTCAATTTACACACACAGTGCCGTTAGTTACAGCAAAACGTCAACGGCGGCGTTGTCTGTTTACTTTAACGACCACTGAAAAAAAACATGCAGTGCACTTTGACTGCAATAATAAAGAAGCAGCATGACAAATTTTTGCAGTAATATCAGCTGAACGTAAGGTCGAAAACAATGTCATAGCTCAAAAAAAAAACACATCATCAAAGAGACAAAAGATTAACAGATGGAAATTTTTGTATGAGTAATGTGTGATGTACGTGCTGCTTGCCACAGTGAATACACAAATAGACAAAAGAATGCCGCAAATGCTAGTAGTAGAAAAGATTAATTCTATAGATAATTTTTACAGCAGTTATCTCTAAGTTTGCAAAGTAAAAACGAAATAGAATTTAAATAATCAAATCTAATTGCCAAGCAGAGCAAGCAGCTTTTGTCTGTATGCAAAAAAATAAATAAACATTTACTTTTATTACTTATTTTGCTCATTTCTTTGAAAACAAAGTTATTTTGTACAAGGCCATACTCAAAACTGTCTGAACCTACGGGATCCAACTCTGGGGAACAGCATCGAACTCCAACATAGAAATCCTACAAAGATTCCAAAACAAAACCTTGCGTCTGATCATCATTCCATTCTACGTCAGAAATCACACTCTTCTCAGTGACTTACGATTGTCAAAGGTATCTGCAGATATAGTCAAATTCAGCTCCAAATACGTGCAAAGACTTGACACACGCACTGTAACCAGTTTGCAATCAACCTGCTCGACAACAGTCTGCACGTCAGATGTCTTAAAATATATATGTACATATGTATATGTATATATGGTGACCCTTACTCCCCTGTAAATACTCTCTTGTAAATATTCCCCATAAATGTAAAAACCTCCTTAAATTAGATAGATAGATTGTATTAGATAGATTGTAAACAGAGAAAAAAAAAAATATTTTGGTCATTTGTTTTTGTGTTGTGTTTATAGAATGAAATATTTTTGTTTGAAAAATATATGTATATTTTTCAAACAACAAAATTTTTCGTGCTAAATAAATAGAAATAAATTTTTGGGTAAATTTTGATTTTAAAATCATGAGGAAAATGTAGCTTAACTGTAGCAGCGCATTAATCAATCAGTCGCAGCATGTGCAAAGTATCTCAGAGAAATAAGCATTTAAATATATATGTATAATCATTACATTGACCTTGTACGATCGATCAATAATACAAAGACAAAGAGTGAGTGAAAGAGAGAGAGAGTGGGAGATGGGTATAGGTAGAGACAAGTTCATTATAATTATCAATAGGGCTTAAAACTAATATAATATAATATATGTATGTATGTATGTGCATGATATGGATATGTAACCCACACAAACAGCAAATAATAATAAAAAAAAAATACCCATAGAAGTATCGAATATTATTAATGGCATTTTCAGCACACGCTGTGCACACACACATGCACACACACACAGTCTCTATGCGTTGTGTTGTGTTTATTTTCAAGCTCAGTTTCAAAAAAAAAAATTAAATGCAGAGCTTAGAGTTTTATGTTTTGTCAGAGACTAAATAGAGCTACAGATATAGATATTGATACTGGACTAGAGTCGAAATACAGATACAAATACATACATACATACATGCACATAAAAATATATACACTAAGCGCTGTACAAGCCATTGGCCGGCACAAGCTAATGAAAAATCAATTTAATGCTAATGCAGTCGACGCGTCGACGACGATGACGACGACAAAGTTGTTGTTGTTGTTATTGGAGGCGGGGGCGTTATTTCTACAGAGTCTGAGTCTGTGTATTTTAGACGATTGAACAGATACGACAACTGTGCAAGATCAAAAGGTAGAAAATGGAAGAAGAAACAAAAAAAAAATTTCAACATTTTTAGCAGCATCATAAAAATGTACATAACGCTTCTACTTCTTGTTGTTGTTGTTGTTGTTATTTTAGGTTTGCCCAAACAGTTCGAGTGGCCCTTTTACTATATACACACACGTACACACACACACACTCATAGACACATACATCTGTGTATTTTGTGCCTCACAGCAATAAACAAACAAATGGCAACAAAATAAACAAATTGACGCTTCTAACTCTTTGACATGCTGCTAAAGATAGCTATATAGCTAAACATACATATATAGCTATATAGCTAGATATATGTATGTGTGTGTATGTCTACTATTTGATAGTTATAGCATTGAATCTCTATTCTAGCATTGCATAGTTTAGATGTGAAATTTTGTTGACCAAAGGCCGCATTGAGTAAACAATTTGTATGCTTCACTGCCAGCGAGATATTTATTGTTGTTGTTGTTGCTGTTGTTGTAGCTATTGTTGTTGTAGCTAAAGTTGCACTTAAGTATCTAAGAGATCGTGTATCTAGTTTCTTTTGTTTGATTTAACTAAATGCTATGCTAATGCTTAAGCTACTCGTCTTGAAAACATCATCAACTCAATCATCATCATCATCATCATTATCATTATGTTCAATCATCATTATTTTCTTTATTCTTCATATATCCGACAAGCTAATCAAGCAAACTAATAATACGATTTCTGCCAATTACAAAAGCATTCACAACATTTCTGTTGATTTTTTGATTTTTTGTTTCAATCTCTGCGCGATTTACATTAATTTGCATCTCAATTCCCATTTCCATTTTCGCAGTTGCATTAATCAATATTATGCCGCACGAAAATGCAAATTTTTGGTTACTGTTTCTGTTTCTTTTTTTCGGCTTCTTTTTTTTTGAAACAATAGCGGAAATATTTGAACATTTCAACCGGAAATTGTAGAACTTTTGATAACAAGTTTGAAAAAAAAAAGAGAAAAAAAAATCAACTTGAAAAAATATACAAAAAGTCAAAGCAAAATGTTACCACGATAAGGTTACGTTCAAGTTTCCGCCATCAAAGTGAAATGTTTGTGGCTTTTTTTTTTGCTGTTACTTTTTGCTTTTTTTATTCGTAATTTGATAAGTACAATTGGCCGACTCATGTGGCAGCCACAAACATGAGATAGACAGGTATACGAGTGTAAGTGCTTGTACAGCGCCAACTCCAAGTGTTGCATGCAACGTGACCACAACAAAAAAAAATGAAAAAAAAACGAATTGAGAAACCATGAGACAGCAACTTAACTTACTACATGCAACACAACAACAGATGAGAGAGACCAAACCCAAAACCCAAAACTCAAAACCCCAAACCCAACGGAACAAGCAAACGGAACGATTCGTCCATCCAAAAAGCATTCAAGCAACTAACCATCCATCAAGTTGGCCATGGCCAAGACGTGTTGAGCGCTGGCCACAGCGAAAAATTGAAAAGCATCTAATTGGTAATTATGAGCTGAGCGCGTGCTTGTCCAAAAAAAAAGTAGAAAAAATATAAAAAAATATACAAAAAAAAATACAAAACAAAAAACAAGAAAAATACAGAACATAACATGCAGACAACATACCAAAAATTGTTTTAAGAAAAAAAAAATATATACAAATTTCAATTGCTCTAGTTGAATGCACACAACTGTGAAAATACCCTGTAAAAGCGCTTAGAACATGTCATAGCACCTTGAAAGGTTACTGCGATATTTAACGCCAAGAAATAAAATTTTTTTTTATATTTAAGAAAAATAAAAAATAAAATAAAAATAAAATTTTGTGCTTGTCATGCAGCTTAAAAACCCTTTGCTTATTTCAAGGGTATATGCGACCAATAAAAAAAAAAAAAAAATAAGGTTTAGGGTCAGTTCCCTCATGCTTGTATCTGAGCTGTAGTCGCGGCTAATTTGCGCAAGAGCCTTGTATCTTAAAATTAAGCCACATTTTCTCTGCGGGCAATTGCCAAAAAAAAAAAAAAACAACAAAAAACAGGAGAGACCCGACAGTAAAACAACAGGAACAACAACACAAAAGTAACCACAAAAAAAGAAAAGGATATAAAATTATATGGCCAAGATATGCGTGTCTGGACAGATTGGTAATTGTCTAAAATGTGCAGACGCCGGCCGCCGTCGCCGTGACTTGAACTCGAACTCAAATTCTGTCTCCTGTGACTGTAAAGTTAACTTCTTCAACAATGAATGAGACTCTGAATTTCTTATGGCTGTATAGTAAGTCAATGTGGCGCTAATTTGCCAGAGTGCCCCGATGATACAAGAGTTATTAGCTTAATAGCCATTAAGCTAATAAGACTAAATCTTTGTGAAGATGTTGCTTAAATCAACATTTCAAAGTTTCAGTTTCAGTTTCTCATTTTGTTTGTTGGACTCTTAATGTGAAAGCCCCAAGTTTCCCTCTTCGCACTTTGCACTCTCCCCCCAAAAAGCTCCAAACAAACAAAGCAAGTAATATAATGGCAAATATTTGCATTCTCCGGTTTTTCTGTAGTGCCACTTGTATTGCAGCAACAGAAAGCACTAAAAATCCACAACAAGTTAAGGCCAAAAATTGAAGGGTCATCAACAACAAGAAGAACAAATGTAAATTGTATTATTATTCTTTTTTTTTTTTTCTTTATTTCATTTTCTGTTACTTTAGCATTTGCTTTACAAAACAAAAAAAAAAAAACACAAATGTTGCATTTTAATTAAATTCCTCAAAGACCAGAAAAAGGAACAAACTGCATGTTATAAACTGAAGAATAGTAAAGGAAAAAATAAAAATAAAATAAAATAGAAATAATTTTATATTATCGTATAGCCGTAAGAGGGGAAGATTTTATTCAAACTGTCCTGGATTCTGGAAATACAAATAACAATATTTCACCCTCGCCAAAAACTGATGCGGCATTCAACACACATACAAAAAGATTACTATGCCTGTGTGTATGTGTATTTATTTGTATTTGTTTCTTTTGCAGATAGATTTTGTTGCACATTGGGATTTTGTGGTATTCGTCCCTTCCTGGCCGCATTTCTTGTTTGGCTTCGTTTTTATTTTTCTTCTTCTTCTGATTCTGTCAAACAAAAAAAAAAAAAATTAGAGAGAGGAAGAGCAACAAAAGCAGGGACAGAGATGATAAACATGCGGGCCCAAGCTGGGGCGCTATAGCACTCTATAGAGAGTGTTAGATGTCACGAATATGCTCTTCATGTATCTTTAGTAAAAGTGTGAAAAGATGAGCACCATCAGTGCAGGAGCGGCTACAGTTGAGAACAGAAATATCTATCACTGTTGAGCTAACGCGCCCAAGTAAATGAGTCGCTCCTGGCAGCCCTTCAGAGAGGCCCAATATAAACACACCAAAACAAAATTAAAAACATAGAGAGACAAAACGGAGAGAGCAACCAACCACATGCATAAACTGAAGCCGAAAACTCGTCGAACATCTTTTAACTGAAGAGTGCGGGAGAGGGTGTTTCTTGTCAGAGTTGATCTGTGCTATGGGTGTGTGTGTGTGTGTGTTTGTGTATGAGCTCGTGAGTGCGTGCGTTGGAGTTGTTTTTGGGAGTGCAGTCGAAACAACAGAAAGTGACGACGCTGCGACGTCAATGAGATGCAGCGCACGAAGTTTCATGTCTTTTGCTTGTTTTGTTGGTGGTGGTTGTTTTAGCTCGGGAGAATAACCGAAGCCGAGAGAGCAAAGAAACGACGATGGAAAGAGCGTGAGAGACAGAGAGCGAGCAAGTGAAGTTGAAAAACCAGAAGCCGTAAACACAACAAACGCATCAACAATACAAATCAGTTTTTGGCGGTACGCGCACCGAGAAGGTTCATTTAAGCGGAGACAAAACTGTATCGCAAGCAAAACTTCAACGAATGCAAGAAATTTGCTGAATGCTGCAAAACTCTCGTATACGTAAAAAAAATTTGGCGCGTAGAGGCGAAAGTCAAGCAAAATAAAAATAAATAACAAGTTTTTCGTGAATAAAACAAAAAAACACCAAAAAAACAGAAACAAGCTATGAAAATGAATTAAATAGTGTGGCCAACTAGGCAGTTAGGGAACAGTTAATAACAAATTAAAAACAAAACAAGTGATTTACTGATTTACACACTTGTAATTGTGTGTGTGTGTGTGTGTGTTTGTGTGATATGATGATGTCTGCTACATCTACAATAGTGTATGAGAACGGTACAATGTTGGGCGCAATGAACGAGCAAAGAAAATTGCAGCCAACATCATTTGTCATACCGGAAATTGTGATTAGCGCCAGCCAGAGTAACAACAGTCTGCATCGCAGTCGCAATGACATTGATATAGCTCAAGCTCAAGCTCAAGTACAAGTACAAGCACATCCCATGCCCAATGTCAATGAGGAAATGGCAGCCGCCGAATCAACAGCGCTGCTCGACTATCAGCAACAACAGCAGCAGCAGCAGCAGCAACAACAACAAGCGCTGCAGCAGCAGCAACAACAACAAACTGTAACCGAAGAGGATAACGAATTTGAGCAGTTTATATTGAATCGGACTACATCGGAAAGTAATATGCTTGAATCGAGCATTTATAGCGAACTGCAGTTTAATACAAATACAAACGCTGCACCACCCGCTACCGCCGCCGCCACAGCAGCAGCAGCAGCGCTCAATGCGAGCACTTGTTCACGTTCCGATTCGCGACAGAGCAAGCGCACGCGCCGTAAATCGCATAAGAGTAAAACGAAATGCAGTAGCAATAATGTTGCAGTTGCAGTTGGTGTTACTGGTGTTGGCGTCGGCGTCGGTGTTGGCGTTGGCGCTGGCGCTACAACTAATGCAGCTGTCACGCCACCTGTTGTTGGCAGTTATCCGCCACAGTATACAGCCATCTTTCTAGATCCTCATCACACACATCCACATCATGCACATCATCCGGGTGCAGCAAATGCATTAGCTAATGCAGCAGCAAATTCACCATTTCTTAATACAAATCCAGAATCAGCTGCAAATTATTTACAATATCATCAGTACTATCAACAGCGACCAATGGGAATGTCGCATGCTCATCCGCATCATCATCATTTACGCAGGTAAATTTATAAATTCACATTAAAACTTGCTCATAAAAAAATACAACAGCGAAAAATGGCTACTGTCTGGGGCAGAAAAAAAAAACAGTAGCTACAACTCCTGGGGCCACTTTTGAAACTGAAAGTTTTTGACAGACGCATTTAAAATTATAATTGGCAACGCTCGTAAGCAAGACATAGTCGTAGTCGGAGTCGTAGTCGTTGTCTGCTGAGCGGCGTCTCTCTTTAAGAAAAAAAAAAAAATATAATAAAAAACTTTATCATTCAACAAAAAATCATGTCACGCAGCAGAAGCAGCGGCAACATATTCATGCCCCCTATTTGAAAAACTGGAGCAAAGATTTCAGACTGACTCTTGAGACGGACACATACTTGCACTCGCACACATACACACACACATGTAAAAGACAAGGGCAGCCACTTGGTCTGTCTGCTGCCCCATACATACTTAAGACATGCCAAGCTACAGCAACAGCAACAGCTACAGCAACAATCTCAGCCGAACTGAACTCAAGTTGAACACTTTATGCCTTATTGGGCAGATTAACTGACATTGATATGCACGCCAGAAGAATTTCATAAAGCTACACAGATACGCCCAGACTCTTGTACTTGTCGACTTTAGTCAACTGTGGATTAGGGCAACGATGGCAAGGCAACGGTGTGGGCAACGGGCGTGGCATTTCAAGTGGGAGGGGATATGCTTCTGCCTGCTGCTGCTGCTTGCTGCTGCTGTTGTTTTTGCTGTTTAACATGTCACATGTACGGCCTCAGCGATTATCGCATAAAGCTATACAAGTGTATACCCTGCAGCAAAAGAACAAGTGGGGTATATTAGCTCTATAGATATGTAACTTTGACGAGCTGAAAATACAAAGTAAAGCAATAGTAAAACTAGAAAAGCAGCCCAACAATTCTAAGAATTTGAAGACTATAAAATATTAAATATATGACAAAAATTTCATAGTCTTTGAATCTGAGTATAAATTTCATAATCTCTGCTATAATATAGCCATAGCCACCCTTAGCTAGACATAAGAGATAATTCTAGGGTATGCTGTAATTCAAGCATGGACACGCTTAACTCATCAATTCTTGGTATTCCGTGCTAAGGCATAAAAATTAATAGTGCCGCATAAATTTTGTCAGTCCAACATCGAGGAACATGAGCAGAACATGGCGACAATGTCGAAAAATGCCTTTTGATTAATTATCTTAGTTTTTATTTTTATTTTTTGTCGGTTTTATATATTTTTGTCTATTTTAAGAAAATTCTAACGCTAAAAATATATACGAATACTAGACGAAAATGTAATTAAAATAAACGCAATGATTAATGAAAAAAAATAAAAAATAAAACGAAACAGAAGCCATACAGAAAAAAAAAAACTTAAAGTAAGAAAAGTTTCACAATATACTGAAATTTGATCGACAGTAACATTAGATACACAGACACACACACACACATCTTTGTCTCATCAAGGTAAAAACAAATCCGATACGATCTCAATCCCCATGGCAAGGCAATTCAATGAAATCGAATTCAAATCCAATTCAAGATCCAATCAAATCAAATCAAAATAAAATCCGATTCAATCAAATAGAAAATCCATTAAATCTATGCTAATTGACAATGTGAAAGAGATAGTGAAAGAAAAAGGAGAAAAAGAGAGAGATAGATAGACTCTTTTTAGAGTATTATGATAGACAGTCAGTCAAATTGGAAGCACACTTTTTTTTTTTTGATAAGACTAGGAAAGGGGGAGAGACAGCAGCTCCAAAACGTATGACATTCAAAATATGTCTTTTTTTTTTGTGGCTGTCACAAAATTCATTTTGATAACAAGAAAAATAAATAGAGAAAGAATGTTTACTAAATGCCCAACGATTGTTAATTGAATCTAATATTTACGCTTCTTGTTATTATAGTTGTTGTTGTTATTGTTGTTGTCACGTCTGGAAAATATCAATATCAAATATGAAATATAAACATTGTAACAAGTTCAAAAAAAAACGCAATAAGAACAAATTCATTGGAAATGAACGGACAACCAGACAACCAGGGAAACTTTTTAAAAATGGGAAAAAATGCCTAAACAAATCAAAAGAGAGTTCAATATAATTTAACAATGTTATGACGCACACTTAGTGTTTGTCTCTGTCTGTCTGTCTGTGTGTGTGTGTTTGCGTGTGTTATGCACATATAGAAAGAATCGATACTTTGTAACGCTTGAATGCACAAGCTACAAAACGTATTTTTTCGGGTCCCTAGACATTGCTTTCGTTCTATGCGATATGAATTTAGAGCCAAGGCACGAATTTGGTTTTTCTTTTTTTTTTTTGTTTGGTTCCTTGAACTCACCTTACAAATATGCTGTCATCTGATATCAGACAGCAATAGTGTTATAGAAAGAGAGACAGAGAAAGAGAGAGAGAGAGAGAGAGAGTAATAGAGTTTAGCCCATGGCTAAAGAGGAAGTGGCATCAATAGACAGTTTTGGGTTTCAAATATATATTTTTTTTTTGCGGTCTCTCCGCACGTTTGTCACTCTGTCCGTCTCTTTGTCTTTGTTGTCACTGCTGCGCACTTAACTAGCAGGCTCATTGCGAGTCCTTTTTTTTTGTAGAATCCTTCAAACTCTCAAGATATCATATAACAGAACGTCTTAAATCTGTGCCACGCACTACACAATGACAACAACAACAACAACAACTCATCAGACCATAAAATACTCATTAATTTTGTTGGTGTGTCGCCCCTTTCGGCGTTTATTGATAATAAATGTTTTTTTTTTTTCCTACCTTCAAGCGGTTTTTTTTTTAAAAACTCAACCAATCAACCCTCAAAATAGCCAAATATTAAATCCAAAAACTTTACAGCAGCCCCCGCTGTTTTGTACTGTTTTGACCCCCCCTAGAATAAGGAGTAAAAAATCTCGTTTATCAGTCTGGCAACAGACATGCGAAAGTTGAAATTTTTTTTTTGAAAATTTACTAATACTCAAGTGTCTGCTGCTGTTGTTTCCTGCTGCTGCTGCTGCTTCTTCGTCTTACTTCTTTTTTCTCTTACTTTTTATTTAGCCCAAGGGTTGCATAACACTTTGATTTTGACACTTTTTAACACCCTTAAAAAAATAAATTGAAAATCGTTGAAGCGCTTAGACTTTAATGTAAATAACTAATGATATTTTCATAAGCTTAAAGCAACAAATCATCATCATGATAATAAAGTAAAAGAAGAAGAAGCAAAAGCAGAAGAAATAATGTGTAGAAAAATAAATCCATTAGTCGCAGTACAGTTACGAACAGACGCTTAAGTAACGCTTAAGTGCAGCTTAATGTAACCATTCATTAACAACAGAAAAGAAAAAAAAATAAAATAAAATAAAGAAAAGCCGGTCGCAGGGAGACCGTTCAGTTCCCAATCTTCAGATAGACTTACAGATCAAACTCAAAGACCGAGACACTATGTCCGTCCGTCTGTCCCTTCGTCTGACCATCTCTATAGCCATAGGCCGAGCTTGGACTTGAGTTAATGATAGCTTTAACTTCTGGCCCATCCCCAAGCTTGAGACAGACTGAGCGACTTAGGCGGCATTCAGGGCTCATCATCATCATTTCTCTTCTTCTTCTTCTTCTTCTTATGCCGTTGAACAGTAGCTTCAGCATTGTAAGCCCGTGCTACGTTGTTGTTGTTGTTTTTTATTGTTGTTGTTGTTGCTGCTGCTGTAGGCTCAGTTAAGCTGTAAACAATAGCAACAGACATTCCCCTCCCCCCCCCCCTCTATATGTTGTTGTTTTTTAGGGCGTTTTACTGCTGCTTCTACTGCTGCTGCTGCTGCTTCTTCTTATACTTCTTGTAGAGCGATTTATGGTTTAAGCCGCTTAACATTTACAATTTATAGACAGTATGCAAAAGTTCTACAGCTTGAAATTTATGCTTTAATAATTCTAATGCACATTTAATCATCAAAATTATTTATTTTTTTTTTTTGTCGGCTAATTTCAAAACAATTTTATTTCATTTTATGTCTAATGCCAGCTGTATTTTAAGTACATTTACATATAAGCCCTGCGTTGCCTTGCGCTGCCCTGCCCTGCCCCGTCCTGCCCTGCCCCGTCCTGCCCTACCCTGCCCTGCCCCCTTATACCTGTCGCACTTGCCAACGCTTTGCTTTCTTTTGTTTTCCTTTACCTTCTTCTTTTTTTTTGGCACCTAATTTGGTTTCCCATTGTTTTTTTTTTACGTATGCGTCAGAGTATAGCTGACAAAGTACTGTAAGTCAAAATTACTTGCACTTACTCTTATCTATCTATTTCTTTTACTCTTATTAACTCTCCCTATCGCTTATCTTGCGAGCTACGCATGCGCATTGAATGCCAAAAAAAACGAAGACAAAGACAAAGATATAAAAATGTAGGAAAGAAAAAAAAAGTCAAATAAAAGAAAATGCTATTAGGGAAGTAATTATACCTAATGACGACAGCAACTGTTGCTCCCTCGTACCTCCCTTCGTTTCTTCCTTACTTCTACGTAATTCCCCTACCACTCTGAGACCCCTTTAAGTGGGTCAGCAAGTGTCTTAATGTGCTGTCGGCGCTGTTTATTTTGCCGGGCCTAATGACGCGGCAATGAAAGTCTAGTCCACAGTCTGCAGGTTAATTGCAACGGAAGTCAAAACAGCTGAGATTATTGCGTACGTAATGCCTAGCGATATCATCTAGTCATATCTGAAAAAAAAAATAAAATAAAACTTGATTTCATTTTTGAAATGTGAGAAATTTGCTAAAGTTTTTCTTTTCTTTTTTTTTCTCGGTTGATTCAATGGGAAGTAAAAGTTATAACTACGATAGCATGACAATCGATAAAAAAAATCGATTTGTTTATGCTGCTACAGTCAATGTTACTTTTATTGCAATTGAAATACAATTTGCACTATCAAAATATAACGATGCCATACTATGACTACCTATCGATAACTATCGATAACAAGCATTTTAACAATCTGCAGGCAATTTTATAGCTGCTTTATATGTGTAACAAGCAACTAGCAGCAACAGCAACAACAACAAGCGATGAACTGTATATTTATTGCCTCACTTCAAATGCCTCATGTTGCACGTTGAAATGCTACATTTGTCCGTCCAACCGTTGGATTCATTTCAATTTCAATGCGCGCTGATTGAGCTTAAGAGCTGAAAACTGAAACTTAGGCGAGAAATGTTTACGAGCTACTCGCACTCGCACTCGCCTTTGCCTTTGCCTTAACGAATAACAATAAATGTTGCAGACACATAGAAAAAAAAAAGCTCATAAATTAGCTATGCATGAATGTGCATGTGTGTGCATGTGTGTGTGTGTGTGTGTATGAACGGTGTCATTAAAATTGGTGGCATTGTCAAAAACGAAACTGAGAAATCTGAGTAAAATAAGAAGTGATGTGTTGTATAGGTTGCCACAAGGGGCAAACAAATATTTGTTGCCATGTATCTTTGTATCTTTAAGTATCTTTTGAAAAAAAAAAAAATGCTACTGCTGCACGCGTGCACGCTATGCCATAGAAATAAATGAAACAAATGATCTTACTGACAAATGATTCAAAAACTTTCAAGATCATTAAGAATCAGCTCATTATATGTATATATATATATATATATTTCTAAGCTGATTTTCAGACTCTTTTGTGTTAGAAGTAGATCACATGCTGTGCCAAACAATTGACTTGAAAATAGATAAAAAAAAGGGAAAAATTTTAACAAGTTTTATAGCAACTTTAACTACAATTTGTTCACTTTGTCAGTAATGAAATTATAAAGAAAAAAAAAATATATATATATACATATATATAAATATTGTTAAGATTTCAACGTTGTACATTGTGTGTTGTACGTGTTGCCAATTGTAAATGAAGTTTACTTGCGCTTGTGAATAATGTGAGTTACAGGTAAATTGATAAATTTACGACATTTGCGCTGACTCTATGAATGAATAACAACAACAAGAACAACAGCAAGTACAACAACAACAAATACAACATGCATACAGAAGATAGTTATATATAAATATGATGCATGACATACAGCATGAATCATTTTACTGACATCTTTCGCTCGATGCCATAAATAAAAGTCTGCGGCAATATCATTTCATTTTTTTCACTCCCCCCGCCCCACACGCCTCGTCAACGTCATAAATAATAAAGAAAAAAAAAAGGGCTACAACAGTTTTTTTTTGATGCATCTATATTTGATGGGCTGCTTCACGCCCTAATTACAGCCACAAATTCTGATGTCTCGGACTTTTTTTTTTATGAATTTTTACTAGATTTTTTTCACTCTTTTATTTTTGAGCTATGAAATTTGAGTAGAACATTAAATAAAATAAAATATTAATAAAGTTTTGTAATTTGAGAAATGGAAAAAAAAAAGAAATAGAGCTAATATATTTTGAAAATATTTATAGAATATTTTTTAAAATATTTAATATATATTTTTCAGTGGAAAAACTTAATAAAATTTAAATTTATTATTGTGATGCTGAGTTTTAAAATGTTATAAATTTTTTATAATTTTTTTTTTATGTATTTTATATTTTATAATATATAAAAATGTTGAAAATTTATTTTAATTTTTTTTTTTTTAAATTTTGATAATTTTATTTTATGCAGAGCATTCAAAATTCTCATTTATTTTTAATTAATTAATATTCTAGTGTATTTAAGCTTCGTCTATTGCTTTTTGTATCTATTTATTTATTTTTTTTCTTTCTTTTGTTTTTTTATATAATTTGTATTTTTTCTTTTTTATAAATTGCTTTTTTTTTGGGTTCTTTTTTTCTATTTTCTTTGAGATGACAAATTGCCGACAATTGAGTGTGACGCTGTCAGCTAAGCAGTGTCTAACGGCGGGGTGGGGGATGTATGGGGGAAGACATTGTTTCTACTGTTACGCCCGCAGCTGTTGTAATTAAATAAAATCTGCGACACGCCCCCAGCCCCCACAGCCACTTGCTATATTTAACTACACAAATATATATATATTGTATATAAACATTTTTTTTAGGGCTTTTCAAACGTTTTTTCTAGCATTATATATTTTTTTTATGGCTTTATACTTCCTTACAAGGGTGTGGCATAATAATAGTGGGGAAAAAAAGGGGGAAACTACATTGATTTATGCACAATTTGAGTTTTTTTTTTATGGCACAACTAAAATTTATTTTCACACCTTAAAGCTGCAGTTTTCATAGTTTTATAGATTTTTAATATATTGTTGGCCGCAAAGGCTTTTTATTTTTTTAAGGGGCTGCAAACATTTAACGAGCAGACATTGTAAAGATATAGTACTATATAATATGTCAGACTGTAGATCTGTCTGTCGATATGTGTATAAAAAAACAAAAAAAGAGAAAAGGTGATGGCATAACTTAACCTGTTGCCCAACGGACGTTGCCTTTTATTTGATACAAAAGAAGAAGCAGAAGGAGAAAAAGAAAGAAAGAGAGAGAGAAATAAAAAGTAACCCAAGATGAAACGATAAAAAAGAAACACACACAGAGACGACAGACAAAAGGAAAAGAAATAGAGGAGTTGCCAGCACAGAGCGAGAGTTAGAGAGAGGGACAAGGAGAGAGAGAGAGAGCGAGCGAGGGAAAAAAGCAAACAGCAAATCAAATGAAAAACATCTGCCAGCGAAAAAAAAAAAATTGTTTCTAAAAATCAAATGGGCGACGCACACGCACAGCGGGAAGCAGCGTAGATGACAGAAAGAAAGAGAGTCTAAAGAATAGGGACGAAGCACAGGATCAAAGGGACGACATTAGGCAAGGCAGAGAGCAGAAGCAGGTGCAATGTGTCAGAGCAAAAGATTTTCTAAATTTATGCAGGCATTAAACTGGACAACAACAACAACAACAACAAATGTTATACATGTGTGTGTGCATGTGCTCGTGCGTGTGTGTGTATGTGTGTGTTCCAAATCATAGACAACAAACAATGAGAAGCTGAGAATACATAGCTGAAAGAACGTTAACGTGCAAAGGACGCGTTGAATAGCATAACACATATGGCAATAGAGACAAAAGGATCTCTCACTGTCGTAACACTATGATGTAATGTGAGACTACAACTTGCATCTGTATGCGTGTGAGTAGTGTATGTGTATGTGTGTGTGTTTGTATTTCTACCTGCACTCGGACTGCAGGTAGCCGCTGTCTCACTTTAACTGCTGCAAGCAAAACAGAATACAAAAATGCACTAAGAAAAAATTTATAAGAATTATAGCAAATTTATAGCAAAAAAAAATCTGCTGTAAATAGACATAAGAAAAATGTAAAATTATTACAAAATATTTTGGCTGCTGTAAGCTGACAAAAAATACACTTAGAAAAATGTACAAAAATTATAGAAAATGTATAGCAAAAAATCTGCTGCAAATAGGCATAAATTCACTAAGAAAAATATAACATTTTTGCAAATTTATAGCAGAATATTTTAGCTGCTCTAAGCTGACAATAAATACACTAAGAAAAATTTATAAAATTTATAGAAAATTTATATCAAAAAATCTGCTGCAAATAGACATAAATTCACTAAGAAAATATATATATTATTTCAAATTTATAGCAAATATTTAAAGCTGACAAAAAATACACTTAGAAAAATGTACAAAATTTATAGCATATTTTCAAAATTACATAACAGCAACTCATATATATTTCTCTCTCTCTCTTTCTTTCCTTGCAGAACACTCTTGGATGTTGCTGTACCACTTGCTGGTGGCAATGGCGATGTTGCTACAAATTTAACCAGCACTAATCTCAACATGTCTGGCGTTGCCGTCTCCAATGGCATCATGGGCAGCACTGATCTTGATGCTGCTTCATTGGGTTATAGTTTTCGTAAATGGTTTGCACGACCCTCGCTGCCCTTTGTTATTGGCATCTTTGCACTTGGCGGCGTTGCTTGCACCTTGGGTGGCATTGTTTTGGGCTCAACGGGTCTCATTGAACATTCAACACAATATTTAAGTGCAGCATTGTTAATGATTGGTATCGGTGTCTCATTGCTTGTTATATCTGGCGCCATTTGGCGTTTAAGTTTACCCGATGATGTTGATGATTGTCCATGCTTTCGACGTATGGAAACTTGTCGTAATTGCAATAGTCCGCATTGCACAAATCGTTTATTGCCTGGCAGTTATCTATATCCAGAATTTCAACATCGTCCGCCGCCACCTTCATATTTGACATCATTGAATGAATATGCATTCGTTTATCATCCCAGCACACATCCGCAGCCAGCGTATGCTACAGTGCGCATGAATACGCCGCCGCCATTATATCGCTCTACATATTCCTTGAAGTAAGTTTTTATAAATTTTCAATGAGAAATTTTTATTTTTACTAATTTGTTAATTTTTTATTATTTTTTTTCACGCTTATAGCACTTCAGCATCACATATGCTGCCGGGAGGTGTAACATTGCCGCCCACCAGTGAACAAGCTGCTGAGGATCAAATTACAGTGCTGTGCACACGTGAAGCTATTAGTCAAACCTCATTCAAGGAGCTGGAAATTGATGAGATACGCGAGGAGCCAACAACACGAGAAGCTGAAAGTCAAACACTCTTCAAGGAAATTGAATTGGATTAAATAAAGCAGAGCAAGAAGAAGAAGCAGCAAGAAAGAATCTCTATAAAAAAAATAATATGAAAATCAGAAAAATATATAAATATGAATATTGTGCGTATATTTATCTACTAGACAAGATCCCAGTTGTGCGCCCAAACTTTGACTGATTTTACTCTATATATATATATAAACATATATACAAAACTGTATGCGTATCTTCAACATATTGAAAATTGTACAAATTAATTTAGTTCGATTTATGATCTTTTATAATTTTGAATTTTTAGTGAAATTAAAGTGTATATATTATAATTTCCAAGTTTTATATTTATATATATTTATGAATATCCTACATATATATATATATACATAATATATTATATTGTCTACCTATACATATACATAACTATATACATAGTAGCAGTTACATAAATAATCTTAGTTTCAGTTTATAGCCAAAATTACTTTGGCTTTTATGTTATTTATGTTGATCATATTCCAAATGCCAAATTTATTAATAAATGTCTTTAAGTGGCCTAAATGTGAAATTACAAAATGTGTTTTATTTTTCTACATTTTTTTTGCACTGTACAATTATTTATATTAAGTGTACTAGTTATTTCGCCTAACACTGTAAGCAGTTTGCTTAGTTTTGACACAGTTTAAGCATGGGCACAAATACTGTTCCAACAGCTATAAAATTGCTCACTGCACTCAATAAAGTGTCTTAGCTAAGCTATGCACATGCTGTGTGTCTTTACTATTCATGTGGGACAGCGACGCTGTCACAGCGTAGCACAGCTGTAATACAATTCGATTCAACTGCACTCAATAAAGTGTCTTGGCTAATCTGTGCATTGCTGTGTGTCTTTGCTATTCACATGTAAGACAGCGACTGGTTCTTGTCTTCACTCGCTTCCTGTCGTTTTTTTTTTTACCTGTTGCATTGGCGCGTTTCTACTTGATTTCTAGTTAAAATTAGATTGACCCAATTTGAAATGTAATCAATAAACAATTTAATTCAATTACTTAATTAGTGTTGAAACAATAAAACTGACACTGACACATATTAATTATATGTGCGTATTGTTTATTTCACAGACATATAATAAAAAATACAACAAATTTTCTGGATTTGTACTTATAATTATATTTAAAAATGTTTTTTTTTTCTTGGTTTTTTTTTTTTTCACTTGCAAGACATTTTAAATATTTAATGCAAGTTCCATTTAAAATGTCAAAATAATATTCTAGACACGCATGAAGGAACAGGACCAGGACCATGTACATATGTTTAAATGAGGACAGCTATGAAATAATAAGCTCAAACGACATCGAACAGTGGAAAGTTGAACATTACTTAAAAAAAAAACAATTTGATTATTGAAAATGTATGTAAAAGTGATAATTGTATCTGGTATAATATTATTATTGGGTATAGTTATTGGTTTTCTGGGCTTTCCCATGCTCTTCCAGGAACTTGTACAACGGGTAAGCAATGAAAATTGAAAAATTTTAATTTTTTTTTGTATTAAACAAACATTTTCTCAGAGTGTGCATCTAAAACCTGGCAGTGAAACGCGTCAAATATGGCAAAAGCTACCATTTCCCATGAGTTTTAAGATCTATGTCTTTAATATAACCAATCCGCAGGATGTTGAAATGGGTGGCAAACCGGAAGTCGAAGAAATTGGTCCTTTAGTCTTTGAGTAAGCATTGAAATATTTTTAAAGTCTTTTTAAAATTTATAAAAATTTTTAGCGAATGGAAAGATAAATTTGATGTGCAAGATCTGGAAGCGGAAGATGCAATTATTTTCAAGATGCGTAACACTTTTCAGTTCCGTGCAGATTTAGGACTTAGTGGCGAGCAGCTAATAACCATGCCACATCCTCTGTTGCAAGTAAGTCAATGTTATATTTTCAGCTATATTTTAGCAACTTTTGCCACTGTTACAGTTTATGACTATTGCAAATTTGGCACAACCGCCAGAGGTGCAAGCTGCTGTTGCCATGGGTTTGGATTTAATCTTTAAGCCACAAAGTGCCTTCATTACGGCCACATTCATGGAACTTTTCTTCACTGGCATCGATGTCAATTGCCATCAGGAACATCCGGCGGCACAGGCTATCTGTCAGCAGTTTAAAGCTGGCGCTGTGCCAGGTGCTGTTGCCGTTAATGCAACACATTACAAATTTTCGCTTATGGGTGCAGTAAGTGGCAAGCAATGTGAATTGAAGTTTTGTTTATCGTTTCCTCAATTCCCATAAACAATTTCAGGGCAATCATACAAATGCTGGTAACTTCAAGGTCTCACGCAGCAGAGCATTCAAATCATCGGTGGGTCGCGTGCTTTCATTCAATGCTGCACAGCAGTTGCAAGTGTGGCAAGATGATCAAACCAATGGCACTTGCAATCAATTACGTGGCACTGATGGCACCATCTTTTCACCATATCTGCGACCACAGCAAGGTCTGTGGAGCTACTCAGCGCAGCTATGTCGTTCGCTGACACCCAAATGGTTGGGACGCATTAAATATGACAAACTGCCGGCACAGCGCTATGGACTTGACTTTGGAGATGCCAGCGTAAGTCTATAAAAAGAAAAAAAAATATTAAAAAAAAAATATATAAAATATTATAAATATTTTAATATTTACATTGTTCTGCAGCTGGAGCCAGATTTGCATTGCTTTTGCACAGATTTTCCCATAAATTGTCCAGCTGCTGGCACTATGGATTTGGCGCGTTGCAATGGTTTGCCATTTGTTGCCTCCTTGCCGCATTTTTATCAAGCGGATTTTAAGTTGCTTGAACAAATTGAAGGCTTGTCACCATCAGCCGATAGACATGCTAGCATTATAATTTTTGAACAGGTTTGAAACTTGACTAGAATTTATATTGCAATTTTTATATATTATAATATTCTGCAATTTCTATAGCTATCCGGCACAGTGCTCTCCGTGCATAATCGTCTGCAGTTCAGTCTAAAAGTTGAACCCGTTAAAACTGTGCAGCTGATGTCTGAGCTGCGTGCGTTGACACTGCCGCTTTTCTGGATTGAAGAATCACTGCAGTTGGACGAAACTGTGACAAAAATCTTGCACAAAAAAATATTTGCGTAAGCTAAAAAATTAAATTTATATAATTTCATATACTAAACGTTATGCTGCTTGCAGTGTGCTGAATGCCAATAATATCTTCAGATGGTTGGCCATTGGTTTGGGCAGCTTGGGCTGCACGGTTGGCTTTATATTTCTGCATATAACACGCAATGATGCGAAACGTGTTGGCATCGATGACAGCGCCAACTGATAATGCAAGTCAAGGCTAACATACAAAACGTTTTTTCAATTAATTATTAAGCTTAATAAAATGAAGAAAGTAAAGTTATTTTTTGGCCGCAGCTGGTTTTGCAGTTGACAATGAAAATTTTTTCATACAAAAATTCAAATTTTGAGCAATAATTCCAATGGCAGCTATATGATACAGTGCGCATAGTAAGTATGTATATCAAGTCTCATTGAGATAGCCTCACGTCTTGGCCAAAATTAATAAAACTTCTGCAGGAATATTATTAAGTATACGTACAACAAATCGGCATTATATATATATATATATGTTATATATTATATTATATTATATAAATGTTTATGCACATTGATGTCTATTTGCATTTATAATTAAAAATTGTTAATAAATCAAATTATGCAAATTAGTTTTTCTGCTTTTGCCTTGACTCACAAATTAGATTTACAATTATAGATTAAAGAACTTAGTGTCAATAACTTAATATTAAAATATATATTTATATATATTATATATGTAGAGTACGAATGTCTGTGCTGGACTGTAAATGAATATTCTCAGTGCCTGACGGCAGGATGCATGAATAATAATATGAAGACTTTATGATGTGATCAAATATCTTTAGTTTTGTCGTCGCGTTTGTCGCATTCCCTTCTCAATCTCAAATTGACGCAAATCTGTGCGTTGTAAAAAGTCCTGACGTTCCAAATATCTATAGTTTTGATATAGTCATAGATTAGTTAAGTATTAGCTTGATTTTGGCAAACACTGTAAACTTACCCATCTTTGCCTTTGTTATGTGTACGCAATTCTTCATCGATACCTTCGTCTTTCTTGAAACTTTTCCAATCCAATTGTGATTTTTCTAGTACAGACATTTTCTTCTTTTTTCCCAGCTGATTGAGTAAAGAACCTAAACCACCACCGCCACCACCGCTGCCGGCACCAACAGCTGCATTGGCTGGACGTTTGGTTGCACCGAAGGCAGCGCGTGGAGTTGCAGCTTTAACAGTTGGCTGCTCTTGATTTTCCTTAGCACTAGAACTAGAACTACTGCTGCTGGAACTGCTACTGCCACTGCCACTGTTCTTTACTACAGTCACTTGTTCGCCGGCAAAATCCAGCACTTCCGTCACCGGCGCTGCACGTTTTTCACTTTCGACTTTCTTTGCTGCCGTTGCCGGTGCCGGCAATGATTTTTTTGGCTTTGGTGCCGGTTTCTTTTCAGTATCAACATCACCTAGGAAGTCAGCCCAGAGCGCATCAGAGCGTGATTTTTCAGCTTCTTCATCGGATTCCAATTCGTCCTTTTCTGCAGTCGCACGTTCATTTTGTTTGGTTTCCGTTTGACGCGTGCTACGCGCTGTTGTAACGCCATTGTCTGTGCTTTTATTTGTCTGTTTTTCTTTTAATTTCTCTTTCTTTTTGCCTTTGCCCCCTTTCGTTGCTTTTCTACTTGCGCCAGCGTCGGCGTCGTCTTCCTCATTGGATTCGTTATCGCTTTCCTCTTCGTCCTCTTCCTCATCAACGGAGTCGGCTTCGTTTTCATTTTCTAGACAGAAATCTTCATCACTTTCATCACTGTCTGAAGCGTAATCTTGTTCCTTATTCATATTTAAATCTAGTATTTAAACTATTAATAGTTTTTAATAACTGATTTTCTAGCTTTTTAATATTAAGGGTTTTTTTCCGGTCTCAATAAGAATTGTATAGACGCAAACACATACACATGCACGTAGAACAACAATCAGCCGCCGAATAGCATGCTAGTGTTGAAAATCGATAAACATAATGTTCATGTAAATGTAATCGAAATGTAAATAACGAAAATTCAAATAAAACGATATTATTAATTAATTTAAAACAACATTAAATATAAATTTTATTATTAATATAAAGCAATTATTAATATTTATATGCCAAAAACATTTTACATGTTAGAATATTATTAATTACGCTATATCGATATACATACAGCGAACAGCTGATTTGCCTTCTTAACTTGCTCGTTCCATTTTTCAAATCGTTTCAGTCTCGTTGCTATGAAAATAACGCAGTGAAAAGAAAACAACAATATTTATAATTAATACAAATAATTATAATTATTAAGTGTTTATTAAAACTTAATTCATTTTTTAACAGTCCTCTGCATTTAATAAATAATAATAAAAAAAAAAAACATAAAAAATGCTTAGCTAGGAGCGGGTGAATCACTAGCGCTGCTGCAAGTGCTTTAAGGCTGTGTGGCCTCAATAATCGATTCCGATTCCGTTTTGCCTCTGCCCTTAAAATATAACAATAACAATAACAAAGAAAAATATTTACATGCATAAATAAATAGCGGTTAAATACACAAAATTCTTACATTGCCGGAACACACGAAGGATACGGAAGACTTCATTTGCTGTGGACGGTGGGCGCATGTCTGTGTGGGCGTGGTGTATGTATGTTGTGTGACTGTGTAAGTATGAAAAGGCCAAAAGGTCAACAGTAGAAATAAAAAAACTTGACATTTTCATTCATTTACAGATTAAACGCTGAGCTGAGCAACAACAAGTACAATGTGCACTAAGACAATAGACAAAGAGAAAAGACAAAAACAACAAACACAGCAGCAGCGCTATCAGCAAGAGAAAAGCTAAACAAATGTGTAAAAAAAAAGGCAACGGTGCAACGGAAAAGCAATAATTAGCAACGTAGTGATCCAAACCAACAACAAAAACAACAACAACCATAACAAGAAAAATTTAATTAAATCATAAAAATACTTCCAAAAACAAGCAAGAGTTCTGGCTAAAATAATATATATCGACATCATCATCATTCGCCACACACGCTGCGGTCATGTTCTCCGAACCCTACGATACGGATGAGCTGGATGCCATTGTTGATGTGGTCGGTCTACGCTCAAATGCACGTTTAAACACATTCCGTGAAATGTGGTATCATGTATTTCTTTGGGCACTTTTCTCCTCTATATTCATACACACCTGCGCAGCACTTGTGGCCTTCGTTACACTGCGACGACATAAATTTGGACGTTTCTTTTCTATATTAATACTTGTGATGGGTTTTCTATCGCCAGCCGCTAGTGGCATCATTAGCAGTGCTGTCATTGCATTTGTTCATCGCGCTTCCAGTTTGCCAATGTCACCAATCTATGCCATGATCTGGGGTCTCGGTCAGACCATATTCTCGGCCTGTCTTGGCTTTTCACGCATACTGGCTACGCTATAGGAACCACACATAAAAAATAAAAAAATCATACGAAATTTAAGGTTGTTGGTTGCGTATTGGACTGAAATTAAAACTACATGCTACATGCTACATGCTACACATGCGCCAATCTCGACAAATCTTATTATCTATTATTTTTTTTCTATATATTCGACTGTATATCAACAAAAATGTTTATTTTCTTAGTAATTAAGTTTTGATTTATTCTATAATATTATAATATTGTATATATAGTTCAAAAAAATAATATTTTAAGTCATTTTTCATCTAAAAATTCTTTCATAGCAAAAATCTTTAATACAAAAATCTATCAACAAATTATTCAGGTCGAAAATGTCATTTCAAGAAAAAAAAAACCAATTATTATGAAAAACAATTTATAGTAATGCGTATAGAGAATATTGTGATTTTTGAATATACTAAAATATACGATACGAAATATATGACAACAACAACAAAAGAATACAAAAAAAAATTGTAAATTATTTTAGCACTTAATTTAATGATCAATTGTACGCTGAATAAACAACGGCATAATAATAATTCCGAAAATTTAAAAATTGCATTTTTAATTGTTTTTAAATATTAATTAATTATTTTTAATATTTTCTATTCACAATTTTTTACATTTTAATTATTATTTTTTTTGAATTGCAATTATTTTTAAATTTTAAATAAATTTTTCAATTTTGATATTTATAATAATTACTATTTAAATTTTAATTATTTTCAAATTAATTATTTTTAATTTCTAATTTATATTTTAATTATTTTATTTATATTTTTTAAAATTGTAAATGACTAATTATTTTTAAATTAAGATTAATTATTATTTTTTAATTATTTTTAAATTTTATTAATTATTTTTAATTTTCATTAATTTTCTAACCTTTTAATTTTGATAATATTTATAATTATTATTTAAATTTTAATTATTTTTAAATTCTAATTATTTTATTTACATTTTTTAAAATATTAAATGACTAATTATTTTGAAATTAAGATTAATCAATTAATTTTTTTTAAATTATTTTATTATTTTTTTTAAAATTATTTTTATTAATTATTTTTAATTTTTATTAATTATTTTTAATTTTTATTAATTATTATTAACTTTTATTAATTAGTTTTAATTTTCATTAATTAATCTTATTTTATTTTCATTAATTTCCTAGCCTTGCACTATATCAATGTATTTGGATCTCTTGCATTATATAGTGTATAAAGTTTATTGCTCAACACATTGCCAATGCGTCGCTCCGATTGCAATGGCTGTGCACCATTAACACGTTTAATTTTAGCATCTGCTAGAGATTTCACAGCATCTGCATCATTGCGATAGTGTTCCAGCAGACGTTTAGGACATGGATATTGTGCAATGATTGATTCCGCAACCTCAAGTGTTACCAGTGGCAATCTATTGAGATGCTGTTGCCACAGACGTCCATAACCATTGCCACCTTCAACGCGTACACATTGCTTGTTATCGTTGGCCACATACTTCTTAAAGCTGCCTAATATGGCATGACGCTGCTGTTTGTAGGGTATCTCGGCAATGGATTTTGTATAACGCTGCAACATGGCAAAGAGTTCGCCGGCATGTGGTTTCGGCAAATGTTCCACATGCAGCGGTTGCAGCAATTGTAATTCAATAAGTGCATTTGCATCATTGTTAGTTTGCTGTGTACGTGGTATAACTACTGTAAATTGTAAATTTCTTATTGGAAATGCATCGTGTAAGTTTGGTCCAATGCATGCAAGGTTCTTATGGTGAAAGTCCGTTGCGGTTAACACTTGCACAATATGTTGCTCCATGCGCCATGCATCATCCAAGCCGTTGGCATTGCTGGTGGCGAGAGTTTGCTGACCAACATTTCGTTCCCAGATAATACAATTTTTTGCTGGCAAATTGCGCATTTCATATTTTAAATCTGAATTATTTAACTGTGAAATTAATTCTTGGCCTAATGGTATGCGCAGCAAACCAACATCAAGCACAAGTCGTATATATTTTTGACACTCGCCAGGTTTAATGCGTTTCTGTTGTTCCTTTATTGCTTGCTTTAACAGTTTATCCGCTTTGTTTGACATTTTTTTTTTTATATTTTTATTAGCAAAACTACAAAAATTGCCGCCAATTGGCACGAAAATAATTGAATAATGTTGTAAAGCGTTGTTTAGTATTTTATTTACTTAGAAATAGTGTTGCAAAGTGTTGATAAGTATTTTATTCACTAGTCAACAGTTTTCGATATTTCAGCTTCGATAACTAATTCGATACATTTAATACTTTTAACACCAGTGCTGAAAAACAATTATCGATTTTTCTATGATTTCGCGCTAAAAATGGGCGGGAAAAAGAATTGTTTCAAACAATATTTTATAATTCGAAGATTATATACCATTTCGACGTCTTCTACACAAACATTTTGTAGATCTTTCGTTGTTTTCACATTAGACATTTTTGACAATCATTTTTTATATATTTATTCAGTCTTTATAAAAACCAAAAACCACTTAATTCTAATATTGAAAATTTACAAAACAAATACATAAATAAAATCAAATATTAATTAATTTCACAAGTTAAGGTCTCGACCACTTTTGGCTTCAGGCTGCATTTTTTATCAGGCATAGAAATTTTCTGACTATTCGCCAAAGAGTAGTCGTATTCCAGTAAAATATTTGACTTATTAATTTCTATGTTTGTTTGCATTTATATTATCTTCCAAAATTGATGCCGTTTTTTCAAGTGCACTGTGCGTTTCTAAATATTTCCATACCATTCAGTCACCACACTAAAGGGCTGTACATCCAACGCAATCATATACAAAATATTATCTTGTCTAAATTGTTTGCAAGTGCTAACAAACTATTACTTTGCACTTTGCTTTCATTTAAATAATATTAAATAAACACAAATAAAACATATAAATTAAGGAATTATAAAATAACAACGCTCCAGAGCTAAGCATATCATACAAAACATACAAATACATACATACACATATGTATGTATGACTGTGTGGATTTGCGCCAAATTTAGTTGTTATGAATTTTTTATTAAATACTTTAATTCACAATAATCCCCATGTTCTTTCAACACTCCTTTGACTATTATTGAATTTCCAATTGTTTTTTTGAATTATATGCACGAAATTCTTATATTATTTAAATAAAAATACGAGCAAAAGCTCTGCGCACCTTCCCTCAGTTTCAAATTTGCAAAACTAATATTAGAGATGAGAAAACAAGATAGATATGGCACAAAAATAAAGCGGGCAACAATCGATGGTGCACGAAAACCATCGATGTTTGGTCAAATTTCAAAAAAATCGATACTATTGGCTGTCTTATCGTTTGTTTTCCAGCTTTGCTTAATACTTATCGTTTCACAGCGTTGCACGCCACACGTGTTTATATTTATTGCAACAAATAACATTTTAAAATAAAATAAAATGTATCTTATGTACACATTAAATGAAAATGGCGAACGCGTTTATACACTAAAGGTATGCACTAACAAATTGCATTGTGAATATATGTTAATAAACGCAAATTGTTTAATTGTAGAAACGCACTGAAGATGGACGCCCTACGTTATCTGCACATCCCGCACGTTTCTCCCCTGAGGACAAATATTCACGTCAACGTATTACGATCAAGAAACGTTTTGGTTTGCTGCTAACACAGAAACCTGAGCCCATCTATTAATAAACCAAGAATTTAAGTTAAATTAGCTTACATGTGTATTTACAATATATAAGATAACTAAACAATAAAAAAAAAAGTGAAATTCCATTTAAATGCGTCGCTTAAGCCCAGCAGTATAATCGAATAACTGAGGATTGCGGAATTCACCACGCATATCCAGTACATAAAACAACGATTTGTTCTTCACTTTAATCGGCAACTGCACGCGTGCCATTGAACGAGACTCTTCGGCCGAAACGCACTTCAGCGGCACAGTCATAATACGATTCTTATTAAACGGTCCATAGGTAACAAATGAGACGCTGTCTCCGCCTTTGCGTAGTATAAGAAAACGCACCGAGCGTAATGTAAACATCCAAACGGCAAATAGAATGCCATAGCCTAGAGGAAGATAAACTATTAATATTATGCATCACATCTGAGATGTACTAACCAATCAAAAAACTGCATATTGTTATGCCATTTCTATATTTATTTTCACCCAAATTTATGCGCTGAAACCATATTAATTCTTCGTCTGGTTTTTCCACAACCGGCGCATCTTTTAGCGTAGTAAAAGCAAAATGTGATAGATATGTCCAGAATACAAATTGACATACACCAAAGAAGTTGAGCATCTTATAGAATCTAGGATTCTCATATTTAAACAATACAATATCCTTTGGCACATTTGTGCTTACATCAAATGCAGCTCGTGTCGAATTTGTTCTCAATGGAATTGTTGCAGCAGGCAAATTGATTCTGCTTCGTAGGCTTTGTATGGTATGTCTTTTCAATAAATTTGCACCATATCGCAGTGCGAAATTCACTAAATTGCTCATTTTAACTCACAAAGTTTTATATTTGTTATTTACTGCATTTATTATAAAACCAAACTAACCTACAAGCTGAACAGAACAGCGTAAACAGCTGTTTTTGTTTTGTTTCATTTCATACGTTTGTTCGCAATTGAACTAGTGGTGCCACACTGTTCGTAGGGCTGAACAATAGCGAACAAATGTTGCAGTTCAACAATATATGACAATCTGCATAAATTTAGTTTTTATTGAATATTAAGAAATAAAGTTGTTTTTGTTCACTATTAATAATCATGTGAATTAATAAATTATTATTAAATAATTTAATTTTGAAATGTAACAATTTAGAAAACACTTAGCGTTATATAGTCAAGCTGTGATTATAGTCGACTTTCCACACTTGTTAATTACAGTTGTTGCCATTCTCACTACATCCAGACTAGTTCATTTGATTGTGAAGTTGTAGTTGCAAATTGAACTCGCTCATGGTACACGGTATGAAATGTTGTTGTCGCTCTTTAGTCTGTGTTTGGTATCCCAGTTGTTTAGGGCGGTTGTTTGTGTCGGACCGGTGTAAACAATTGATTAGAAAATCGCTTTAAAAATATCAAATAAATCGACATTAAACATATAGATTATGTTGTTATTATTTTATTCTAAGTAATAAACAAAAATAACGCCAAAAAGAAGAAGGTTTTGCAGGCTTTTTTTTTAAAGTCGGTAAGTTGGAAAATTATTGTACGTCACATAATCACTTAGTATATATACATATATATATATATATATATTATTGTTTATAATCTGTAACTGTAATATAGATTTGATTTTATATAATTATAAGAATAGAATCGTTTCTTTTGCTCTAAAGACATTAGTTTTACGCCTAAGGTATAACGATATCTATTTTGCAATTTGTTTTTATTTTTAGGGTTGCCAGGTTGACATAAAAATTAAATTAATTATTAATTATATATTATAATGGTAAACAATATGCATGAATTTGTTATCATATTTTTGACCTTGGCCGTTCATATTTTTCCATATACACAAATTTTATATAATCAATATATGCATATGGCATGGCAACCCTATTATATAGACTTTGCCCGATACTTATATATATGTATGTAATATATGCGAAAATTTAATACCCTTTAACCTTTAAGCCTAAAATATCTATTTGTCCACTTGGCAGCCCTAAAAACATTAAAATCTACAATCGAAAAAAAAAAGTAAATTGTTGCCTCGTTTTGGTTTTGCTTTGCGGTTGCAACAATCATGCACGTGGCACGTACAGAGAACCGATGTCTAGGATCGTTAGGGCAAATAATAATATCGTATAGTAGTATTAATTTAAGATATTTAAAATCGTAATATTCTTTGGAATATAGATGTTTTTCAACCTAACCCAACTTTACATCAAAATCGATACGTAACCTAAAAAGAATGTGAATGCGCTGCAAAAATATATATACATATATATACAGACAAAACCTTGTTATACATACACGCGCAAACACACACACACACACAGACTGGCACTTAAGCAAACGCAGGTATGCATGTGTGTGTGTGAGTGTTTGCGAGAGTGAAACAGCTATAATAGGCATATAACTCCCAAACAGGTCTAAACATATGTATTTATAAAACATATATATTTATATATATGTATATACATATATATCAGTCTATATGTTGTAATAGAAATTTATTCGGGATTATTATTGTTTTTTATTCATTTAATGTTTGTCTAGTATGCATGTAAAAAAAAAATGCCGCATACAATGTACATACAAGATGAGATAAATGTTATATAGGGGGACCAAGAGAGAGAGTAGTAAAGTACACAGGGTCGCCAGAAGTGATGAGGAAAATCAATTGGATGAATTAAACTTTAAACTATAACTCTTTCAATATGCGTTGACAATCCAAAATGCAATCGTATAATAAGACCTGTTTTTTCCAATACATTATAATATAATGCTTTGAACAAAAAACGCAACAACAACAACAAATATGGCTGACGACGCCTCAATTTTTATATGTTTTTGCGTCTGTGTTTTAGTTGTTGCTTTACACTGTGCTGTGCTGTATCTTTCGGTACGGCTCGTTGCTGAACGACCGATTGACTTTTGGGTCGTCGTGCAGCATGGTAAACTTTTGTATTTTTTATTTTTTTTTTTTAATTTTTATTTATTATTATTCCTACATATGAATATACTATATATATATATATATATATATATATAGAAGATACAAAAATATATATAGTAATATATATATTCATATATATTTTGTGTATGTATATGCATATTTTACTACGTATAGGCGCGCTCTCTCTCTCTCTCTCTCATTCTTACTCTCTTCAAGTGCAAGCTCTCTTGCTCTCTCTTCCTCTCACTTCCCTCGGGTCATCACTTTTAGTATTTTAAGCCTACGTGTTGATAAGAAACCGGTATCCTGCCAAAAGTCCTAGGCAAAACAGCACAAAATTTAAATCCTAAACTGCGGATCTTGGACTGTGCACAATTGTTACGAACGCCACCACCCCTCGCCCACCTCCCTCCTGTACTTTCGTGCTCTCTTTCAATCTGCTAGCATTTTGATTTGCTTTTTGTTTCTTTTCTCTCTAACATTTAGCTCTCATACATACGCACACATACACACACATATATATGTACACATATGCACACATACATGCATACAAAAGTTTCTATTATATTTTTAATTTTATATTTTATAATAGTTATATTTTGTATAATATGAAAATATAGATTCCCCCTCTTTGAGCCCCCTCTCCTTTCCCCCTATAACAACAAGAACGCCATGTAGCATAGAGTCATCTCGCTTGCTCTTGCAATGTTGTCGCATAACGTTCACTCGCTCGCACAGCGCGCTGCGTTGCTCAATTTAAAATATACGCATTTACAACAACATAAGTTTCGGTTTCGGTTTTGGTTTTGGTTTCAGTTGGTGCTACGTTTTGTTATCTGAAGTTATCTTTGGAAAACAAAAATGTACGAAATTATAAAACATATAGACGAAGATCCCTTGCAGCAGGCTTTTGTTATTTTTCAACCCCCTTCCTCTGTCCCTGAACTTCAACCAGAAAACCTTTTAATAATTAACAGTGTTGCCACATTGTTGAAATATATATATATACATATATACATATGTCGTTGCTAATTTTTTTTTCTCTCTTGATAATCGGAACTACAAATCGAATCTAAACCTTAAACAGTGCATCAGAATTTTATTATTTATATTGATGACGTCACGCGCATATAAAGCTAGGGGTACAATTTCATACAATATTTAAAAGATGGCTTCATCTTACGTCTATATATTGTACATACATAAATGTATTATTGACCAAAACAATAAACTTATCGAAAATCTTATCAAAAATAGTAGAAAATGTCTTGCCTACCAACGAAACTTCTAAAATAGTTCACTGGCCCCCTCTTTGTCTTCATCTGCCTCTGACTTTGTCTCTCGCTGTCACTCTCTTTCGCCCGTACGTTCTCTTTCTCTCGTACTCTCTCTCTCTGTTGCTCTCTTTAAATGCCATCGCGTCGCTGTCAGCTGGTTTTTTGCTTTCGCGTTCGTCGCGTTCACTTCGTGCAACGTTTTTAGTGTTGCGTTGCCTTGAACTCGCCAAGAAATCTAGTTAAAAAAAATATATATTTAACATATAAATTTAAGATTTCTTTAAGTGTAGCTAATAACAAACAAACAAGCGATAATTAATACACTTAAAAAAAAAAATAACAAAAATCAAAGTGTTGAAGAACTAGAGAGGTTCGTATTATTTTCTTGCCATTTATTTATCAAATTATATAAAATTGTAGGGTACCCGATTCGACCTAACCTCAAACTTTTCTAAAATATCTGCCTTTAATATTAGACATATTTAGTATATATCCTCTGCATCTAATAATATTTCCCAAAAGTTATTATATATTTTTTTTTTATTGTTATTCCAAAAAAAAAAAAAAATCCAGACCGTTCTTTCTCATTTTTTTCAATGTTTGTTTATCATGCTTTTGTGCACGCTTGTATTTCTCTGTTTTCGTCTGTTCGCTTTTGTTGTCGTGTTTCTGCTGCAGTCATCTTGCTCTTCTCTATGTACATACATAGTATAGCAACGTTTGTTTGTTATTATATTGCTGTTGCGTACAGGGCGAACGAACAGTAAAACCGAACCCGAAAGACAGACCGAACCGTCTGACACCGGTTAGGTAGTAGACTACAGTAGAGTAGAGTAGTACATGGATACATACACCAAAAAGTCTAAAAGTGAAATTGTATAAAAAGTGTTGGGAACCCAATATATATAAAAAAAAAAAAAAAATCATTTCTATTTTTTTACTTATTCTTTGACATTTTCGACTATATGTAAATTTTGAAATAAAATTTATAGGTTAGAATTGAATATATGTACATATATATGTACATACTATGTATCTCTGGATTAGGGTTTATTTCAGGGTTGTTTGTTATACATTTCAACTGATATTAGATTGAAATTGAAATCTTATTTTCATTATTTACACGGTATATAGTTGAAAAGGTCTCGCAAAATGAAAGCTTAATGAAAGCTTTCGAATATATTGAGCTTTCATTATGTGCATACGTTCTATTATCGCTTCAAGTCAATGAATTAATTAATATTTTCATTAATTTTTCATATGAAGCCATGTATGTGTGTGTCTGTATGTGTGTGTGTGTGGGGTCGGGTATATGGGATAGAGTATGGCTCTACGTTAATTGTTAAAGTGAAAGCATGTTTATTTTTTTTATTTTCTAGGGTTGCCACCACGTCATTAAGTGTTGCCACATAATTTAATAAATATTTTATTTCATATTTTATTTTCATTATAGTATTCAATGTTTCAAAATTGAAGAAAAAGAAAAAGGCAATAAATTAGAAGAAGCAAAAACAAAAAAAAAAAACATCACATAAAATGATGGAAATATCACAAAATGTTGATCTAAAGGAATTGCCAAGTGACGATGAAATTATGAGAAGTATCGCAGCTGAGCTCGATAAGGAGGTGGACACCCTAACCAGCCCTGGTAAATAATAATACAAAATTAATCGATTAAAAATTATTTTGAAACAAAAAATAAATCTTTTTTTTTTATATTAAAATTCTATTATTAGATATGAAATCGTCAATTGATAGTCACAAATCAATTGTTGATGATGAGATTCACAATGGATTGGAAGGCGATGATTTGGATAATTTCGATGTGGCAGCACCTATCGATAATATTACACAGGATCACATTAAGGATCAAAATATTGATACAAATATCACATTGGAACGTGATGCAGGAACAGATTTGGATGCACTTCTAGATAAAATAAGTTCAATCGTTGAATCTGTTGAAGAGGATGTTGAAGGATGTAGCCTAGCAGCCGAAATTATCGATACCGATATCAGTTACTTGGCTGAAACGATAGGTGCAATTAATGCTGAAGAAAAAGCACAAGAAACACATAAAGTGAGAGAAACGGAAAGCAACGTGCACGACGATGATGATGATGATGACGGCGACGTCGACGACGACGATGACGCTGCTGAAGAGAAATTAATTGAAGAGCTCGATGAACTAGTCGAAGAGAAGAATTCACAAGATCAACAGAGAAAAGAGAATGAAAATAAAAAAAATGAGATTATAACAAATAAAGAAATAATGTTAAATAATAAAAAGAAAAAAGATAACGGTACTCTTAAAGAAGACACAAAAAAAGAAAAATCAAAAGTTTCGGATGCTGCAAGCGCGGAAACAAATAAAAATTTAAATACATCAAATGATGAAATCTTTTTGGATGCATTGGAGAGTATATCTAGTACGGATGAATTTGAAGTACTTACCGAAGAGAAAGAAGCTGAGGAAGAAGAAGAAGAAACATTAATTAAGGATGATCTGGAAGACATAACCTCCGATGACAGCTGCGATAATGAGACTTCAAATAAGAAAAAAACTCAATCGGCGGCAATTATCGATTTGGATTCAGCTGATGATAGTGTCGAAAATGTTACGGGAAAGAAAACAAATAAAAAATCTACAGATAATGTTAAAAATATAAAATTGGATGAACCAAAGGATGGTGATGAATCTACAAAAAATGAAAGTGAAAAATCTAAAAAGAAAATAGCAGTAGAAGATGCAAAAGAAGAAGAGGCAGTGAATAAAGTTAAGAAGAAAAACACAACAAAAGAACAGAACTTGGAATTGGAAAAAAAGCAAGAGAATAATTCTAAGGATATTCAAGATTTGCCCAAAGTTGATAAAGCAACTAAAAAAGTTAAAGAAGTAACAGCGGCAAAAAAAGAAAATATAGAAATTGCAGCTACGTCTAAAACTACTCAAAGTAAAATGGATGTAGAATCCGATGATGAAGTTATATTCTTTGAACCAATTGAAAAATCAACAACAGCAACAACAACAAAAACAACAACAGCGACAGCAAAAGCAGCGGAAAGCAAAGTAAATAAAACCAAGGAGAAAAAGTTGGATGAAGTCGTGCTCGTTTCTGAGGATGAAGATGAGGAGATGCCATCACCGAAGAAACCTCAAGAAGAGTCAACAAAGAGCAGCGATAAGGATACAACAACAACTACAACTACAAGTGCAAGTGCAAGTGCAAGTGATACAAAATCAGAGAATGATTTGTTAATTGATAATTCGGATAATGCTTGCGATCAGTTTGAGAAAGTCAAGTCGCAGGATAAATCAAAAACAAATTCAACAGAAGATTTGGATAGTAGCTCAAGCAACTTGTTGCAGCCATCACACAAAATTGGCGATGATGCAGCAGCCGAAGCTGAAGTTGAAGCAGAAGAAGTTGAGGCTGAAATTGAAAGAGAAGCTGAAGAAGAAGCTGAAGTAGAAGCTGAAGAAGAAGCTGAAGCTGAAGAGGAAGCTGAAGCTGAAGAAGAGGCTGAAGCAGAAACTGGAGGAGAAGCAGAGGTAGAAGCTGAAGCTGAAGAAGCTGCTGAAGTTGAAGGAGAAGCTAATGTTGAAACCGCAGCAGGAGCTGAAGAAGCAGCTGCAGCTGAAACTGCAGTTGAAGCTGTAGCCGAGGCTAAAGCTAAAGTTCCCACTGCAACAGAAAAAGTTGCTGATGCAGCTGAAGAAAAGGCAGCAGCAATAGTTGCAGCTGCTGTGAAAGAAGTTGCTACTACAAGTAAATCAGCAACCGAAACTAAAGTTAAAATTGAAGCTAAAGCTGCACCAGTGGCAAATGCAACAGCAGTTAAAATGGAGCCAAAAGCTAAACACAAATCGAGCGCAGAGAAGAATGAGGATGTGGAAATGTTAGATGCTGCGGAGCATGAAGCGACAAGTGCACCAGCTGTTAAACGTATAAGACTGAGCAATGATGATAAGAAAACTGTGGCTAGCAGCAGCAGCAGTGGCAAAGACAGTGGCAGCAACAGCAGTAGAACGAGAACAACAAGCACTTCGACAAACGCTGCTGGCAGACGCAATACAATTTCAACATCCACCAGTTGTGATGATTTGAAATCTCAAACACCAATTGCCAAACGCAGTCATAGTCTCTTAGCCAGCAGCAGCAGCAGTAGCAGCAGCAGTAGCAGCAACAACAATTTAATAGAAAAAGATGCAATACCTAGCAAAAAATTAAAGACCGATGATTCAGATAATTCAAATAGTTCAAGTGTTGGCAATTTACAAATTGATTTAGATGCTAATGATTCCGCTGAAACAGCAAAGCCGCCCACCACGGAGACAACACCAGCACAGCAACCGCAGCAACAGCAGCACCAGCAGCAACAGCAACAACAGCAACAGCAACAATCACAGCCAAAGGCAGAGCAAACAGCAGTTGATTTAAAACCAAAACCAGAACTTAAAAATGATGTGAAACCATTGCGCATGGAATTTGTTAAAAGTTTTCGCAAGAGTTTTGATAAAATGACACGTCTAGATCTTGAAGAATTAGTGCTACAAAAGGTCGTAGAGAGCATGCTGGTGAAAAGTGAATGTGCTGAGATACGACGTTTGGTTGATAAACATGAATTAACATTGGCTAATTATCGTCGTAAAATTGCTGAAGTCTCTAAACAATTTCTTGATCTCGAAACTGTGCATAAGCGTGTCCTCAAAGATCTGGAGACACGTAATTCACATTTTACGGCACCGGTGCGTATTACACGTGCCGTTGGTCTGCAGGTTGGCATGACATTGATGAAGAAGCCAAGTGATGAAATGCGACAACAACAACATCAACAACAATTGCAACAACAACAACAGCAATTGCAACAACATCAGCAGCATAAACAGCAACAGTTACAACAACATCAGCAGCAGCAGCAGCAGCAACAACAGCAACAACAACATACTGCTGGCAGTATGTCAACAACTGTTGCAGCTGCGTCTGCTACAAATTCAATGACAGCTGCTACAATGCAACAAAAATCACAAACATCACCATTACGTTCCACAATACGCAGTACGCCACAACGTGCTACATCTGTCATGCAACATGCACAACAGCAACAGCAATTGATACAGCAACAACTACAACAGCAGCAGCAGCAACAACAGCAGCAGCAACAGCAACAACATTCACAATTGCGACATTTACATCCATCGGCAGCAAGTGGTGCGGCACCAGTGCGTCGTGGTTGCATGCAAAAGGTAACACCACAGCGTCCAGTCAACAACAACAACAACAACAGCAACAATAGCAGCAGCAGCAACAACAGCAACAGCAGCAATTCGCCTGGCAATCATCCACAGTCAAATCTGCAACGCATGCCAAGTTCACCTGGTGGCAGCAATGCGCGTTTGTATCCAGCGAAACATACGAGCAGCACAGCAGTGGCAGCAGCAGCAGCGGCAGCAACAGCAGCAGCAATGCGTGCACGTGGCAATGGTGGCAGACCAGGCGTATATATGCCAGCATCACAGAAACAGCAGCAGCAGCAGCAACAACAGCTGCAACAGCAACAACAGCAGCAACAACTTCAACAGCAGCAGCAGCAGCAGCAACAACAGCAACAGCAGCAGCAACAGTTGATGCCGTAAGTAAACTCTATATTAATTCTCTTAATGCTTAGCTAATCTTTCTCTTTCTTTGCTCTTGCAGTGTACGCATTGGTCGTAGTCCTGGTAAACCGCCAAATAATCAATCTCTCAATGCCAAACAACGTCAATCACTGCCCATAGGTGGCGGCACTGTTGCCTTGCCAACAGATGCTACTGCTGGCTCTACTGGCGGCGTCGGCTATGGCCCACCAAATTTATCACCTGCACGACCCAAAGAGAAGGTCATTGATTTAACCGATGAGGATGATGCAGCAGCAGCTGCAGCTGCAGCAGCAGTAGCAGCAGCCGCAGCTGTTGCTGCTGATGCAAATATGCGTTTAAGGCAACCGCCAAATGCAATGCATAAACGTAATTCATTGCCTGCTGGTAGTAGTGCTGCTGCTGCAGCAGCAGCGACAACAGCTACTGCTGCTGCTGCTGCTGCAAATGCACGTCCAGCTGGTGGCAATGTTGTACGTGTATCGCCAATGAATTTACCCCGCACTAATGCTGTGGCACGACAAATTGTGTATAATAATAATAATGCTGCAGGTAAAATCTAATAATCTTCAAATTTTTCTTTCTTTTTTTTATGCTTCATTTTTTCTCAATTTATTTTTTTTTAGCAGCACGCAACTCAGCGATGGCACCGAATGTTACTATGCAAATACGTTCGGAGAATACACCGCCAGGTTCATCACGTTTACGTTATTCACATCCTGCACCGTTGCCAATGGCGCCACCACAAAAGTTTCATCCAGATTGGAAATTACCACCATCACGTCCAATTATACGTATTAATTTACATGATTCCGGTATTGTTATCTCATGGACATTGGAAGATACGGGCACTAGATTTGCTGAATGTGTTACGTATCAAATATATGCGTATCAGGAGACAATTAATGAACCAACCACCGATTCATGGCGTCATGTTGGCGATGTTAAAGCAATGTTACTGCCAATGGCTGTTACTTTAAATCAATTTCAAGAGAATCAACGTTATTTCTTTGCTGTACGCGGTGTTGATGCACATGATCGTTATGGTGTCTTTAGTTTACCTAAAACATGGTAAAAACGATCGTTATCAATTATCGATAATCGATTAAGATTTTGGTTTATTTTTTTTAATTGTTTATATAATTAACTTAGTTTATTTTAAATTATTTATGTACACAAGTGTACTGAACCCCCCCGCCCTACCCCATACGCACCCCCGCTAAACACAAGCATACCATATCCCAATGCCCGATGCTTCCTTTATTTCCCTATGGGCACACGATTGTGTCTTGATTTTTTTTTAGCTTTAAGTTCATTGCATCTCATACACACAATGTCACTATTCACTTTATACACACATCTCACACATCTTATACAACTCTTATACACATCTCATACATCCAATTTATACACAATTATTATTATATATAAATTATATGTTCGTTCCTTAAGCTACACTTATGTACTCGGGTCAAATTCCCATTAAAAGTAATAAAAAAACAAACAAACAAACAAATATAAAAAAAAAAGAAAAAATGAAAAAAAAAACAAATATAAATAATTGGCAGCAATTAATTTTGAATAATATAATAATTCATTTATAATAATTATTTATAAGTTTTAATTTCTAAGTTTTAATCTCTAAATCTTAATTGAATATTTAATTGCATTATTTATTTTTCTATGCTGCTAACTGATTTATTTATATTTATGCAGTTTAAAACAGTTAAAAATAAAATGCAATAAAAAAAAAAAACAACAACAAAAAAAAGAAAAGAAAACAAAAATTAAAAACTAAATATGTTAATTTAAATTGTAATTTAAAAACAAAAAAAATTATGTTTTAAGCTCTAATTAATAGTAAAAAAAAATGAATAAATATTATATGAGAAACACTTTAAATATTGTCTATATAATCTATATATTTTATATGTTGGAAAATAATATAAAATATAATAATATATATAAATAAAGTAAATTTATAATAGGAAAACTAGAAATTATACAGGTTCAGCTAATAGTTTCTCTAACATTTCTATAGTTCTTTTTTTAGGCGTAGGCAATGTTATGTTAGACTATGCTACAAACAATTTGAAATATACACGATAAAATGTCTTTTGGTATATAGAAACTTATATGTAAAATATAGAGTCTATATCTTGCACTAGTTGCTGAAATTTAGACAATTTATATTTGATGTATTACTTCAATTTCTACAATTTTTAGTATATTTTTATTAAAATTTCCTGCGATCACAAAACATTACTTAATGTTAACTTACATAGCACAAATGTTAACATAACAGCAGAAATGTTAACATAACAGCCTTGGCTTTAAATAACAGCTGTTAAAGGCAGCTGTTCTGTTCTTAAATAAAGTAAATTTATAATAGGAAAACTAGAAGTTATACAGGTTTAGCTAATAGTTTCTCTAACATTTCTATAGTTTTTTTTATGCTTAGGCAATGTTATGTTAGACTATGCTACAAACAATTTGAAATATACACGATAAAATGTCTTTAGGTATATAGAAACTTATATGTAAAATATAGAGTCTTTATATCTTGCACTAGTTGCTGAAATTTGGACAATTTATATCTGATGTATTACTTCAATTTATACAATTTTTAGTATATTTTTTTTTAAAATTTCCTGCGATCACAAAACATCACTTACTGTTAACTTACATAGCACAAATGTTAACATAACAGCCTTGGCTTTAAATAACAGCTGTTAAAGGCAGCTGTTCTGAGAGATGATAACATGCGGCATTTTAAGCTTATTTCTTTCGTGTATAGTGAAATTATGAATTCGTTAAGTGAAAATAATAAAATATAAAAATTGTAAATGAATATTGATAATTGAGGTTAGTAATTTGTTTATTTTATGTGCATTTTAATAATAATTTAAATATTTAGCAAGTTATTTTTCTGTTGAATTTTTGAAAAGAAAAATTCAACTTTGTGTAGACTTACAAAAAAAAATTGCTTAAACTTGTTCAAGAAGTTTTTATATATATGTATGTTGCAGTGTAATTTATTCCAAATGCAGACCATTTCTTCACTTCGTGCGATACTGGCGATTATTCATGTAATTTTATTTATTCTCCGTTATGAAATTTATACAACAGCTATGGGAAGGTAAACATCGGATCGTCTATTGATATGCAAATAAATCTCTTTGTTTAAGAGTTATCTTTATGAAATTGAACATGTGTAATTATGAATGACCAAAAATATATATACATATGTCAGAGAGAATCAGATTGACACACTATAGCATATAGCTGTCATAGGTACGATCAGTCGATAATGTGGCTTTTATATGAAAAAATTGTTTGCTCTTAAAATTATCCTGTTTAAATTTACGGAGTTTTTGAGTTTAGCAATCAGTAAAATATATATTCAGAGTTTGCTTCAAGTCGGATCATTATATCATTATATAGCTGCTATATGCACGATCGGTCAAAATTGAATTTTTTTTTTTGGTTTAGTTGAAAACACAGCAACTTTTCAACAATTATTGTAAGCGCGTCCATGACTCTAGAAAAAAAACCCCTTGCAGATATTGCGACTTATTTATTAATGCCAAAAAAAAAGAAATGATCAAATTTCCCATAGTTAAAAATTTTGATTAATAATTGAGGTTAGTTTAGCAGCAAGAAATTTATTTATTATATTTGAAAATATTATTTCTCATAGTTGTTGAGATGCATTAAGTTTATATATGTAAATAGACAAAGTAAAAAAAACATTATTAGATTATTAAAAAAGATTAATATAAAATTTATAATATTTCTGGAAATTAAAAAAAAATTCGTAAATATTTTTTAAAAATTTCCTACAATATTTTCGAGTTATGAATTTATAATTTTACAGTCATGAGACCTTAAACAATTCAAGTAATCGCCTAAATAGCTAACTATAACTATCGCATATATATAATACTCAATGTTTGACAAATATTAAAGTTTTCTTCTATTATCAAGCTGTGGCAAATGTTACAGATTCATTGCATATAATTAGAAGTCTTGGCAAACGTTGACTTAATTATCCTTTGATGCACAATAATCCAGCAGGACACACAAATAGAGAATATAGCTCTGGCAAATTAGCAGATATTGTGCATTGCACATTGATTGATTTTAGTGCCTAGAGCACTGGATATTGGAACTATAGAGATGGAGAATGTGGCACAGTGGTGGGCAGGGGGAGGGAGCGTTTTGGAGGGGGATTTTGCTGTGAAAGAAACTACAATCGATGACACATAAAATATAGATACATCCGTTTCAATACCATTTTAGGGTCACTTGGCACAAGTCGACATTGCATGTTATGTGCAAACCCCCTACCCCCCAACCTACACAGTGCTCCTGTCCATACACTCTTCACAATAGCACACTCTTACCAAGTACAGCTAAGCTTTTGCTTTTACCAATTGCTCTCATGCACTTGACATTGCTTGAGCGTCGCGGCGTTTTTTCATTTTCTTATTCGTTTTTTTTCTATATTTTTTTTTTTTTTGCTTTTTCAATTTGCTTTGTGTCCATTCATGCGCTGCAAGTGGCAGCAGCACATTGTGATTGGAAGAGCTGCTGCCTGCCTCAAACTATAGCTGCTGCTGCTACTAGCGAACATGCCGCTGCTTGCTAGCAAGTTTTGTTAATGTGCCGCACACAGTGCCACAGTGCCACGTGCCACGTGCCAGCACATTTTGAACAGCAGCCAAAAACCTTGACATTAGGCACAGCGCTAACTTGCAATCAACTGTGTCTCTGTATGTGTGTGTGTGTATGTCTGTGTGTCATGGAATTTGCCAGCGATTTTTTTTTTGCATATCCGGCGCACATAAGTTTCGTTTGTTTGTTTCATTTGTCATTTTTTAATGCATTTATATATATATATATATATATAGAAATATCTGAAATTATTTTCTCACTTGCTGTGTCCCCTCTCCTTCTCTCTATGTCCTTGTCGTCTGGTTCCCTTTACTATTTGCTGCCCTTGTCTCAATGCATATCCGTTTGCCGGTCATGTTCGTGTCCTGTTCTCATTGCCGCTCCAATTATTTGGCAATTGTCAAGGCAGCTTTAAACACACACACACACACACACATACACAGGCTAAGCTTGACTGCATTTAATTGAAATAACAGTTACACACACACAGACACACACACATACAGACATTCGTACAAACAGTGATAAGCCATAAATTCCGCCTGTTCTTGTTGTTGTTGCAATTTTACCGGGCAAATGTCTTGGCACGCCTCCTTTGCATGCCTCTCTCTGCCTCCCCCCCCAACCACACTCCTTACAACACTTGCCACAAACAGCTGCAAAGCATAACAAAAACACAGATGTTCGCTTAGACGAAATGCTTAACGTATACTTTTATCGCTCAGTGTAACAATGCGCATGTCTTATTGTTGCCGCACAGCAACACTGCCATTTGCTACATAATTTTGTTCATCCTTTTTTTGTGTTTTTTGGTCATTTGTTTGTTATGTTATTCGCTTGCCGTACGCGCCACATGACGGTTGTCTGACGATCGTAACGTTAAATTTAGTTTAGTTTTGCCAACGTGCTGGCTACGTGTGCAACGTGTGCAACTTCCGGCGGCATGTGCGCGCATTTTAACACATTTTGCGTGTCTTACGAATTCATTTAACAAATAATTATTGCATCATTTTGCGGCATTGTGCGTTGCGTGCTAAACAAATAAAAATTAATAAAAAACTAAAAAAAAATTAAAATTTAAATTAAAAATTTAATTTCCAAAAAAAAAAATTAAAATAAAATTTTTTAAATATAAATAAAATTATTAAAAAAAGACATTAATATTTAAAATATTCTAAATAAAAAATAAAAATATTAATAAAAAAATAAATTAGAAATTGCGTAAATAAATTAAATAAAAATTTTAAAAAAATATTAAAAAATTAAAATAAATATTTAAAAATTTAAAAAAAAATATTAGAAAATTATAATAATAATTTAAAAAATAAAAAAGAAACATTAAAAAAATTATGACAATCCTAAGACACTTAAATTTATAAATATTAAATTTTATATAAAAATAAATTAATTAATATTTAAAAATAAAATCTATAAAAAAAAAATAAATACAGCTTAGCAATAATTAAGTAAAATTAAAATTAAAAAAAATAAAAAAGTAAAAAAGTAAAAATAAACTGAGAAGAAAAACGAAACTTTAATTAAAATATCGATTACAGGGCAAACCCCGTCAATCGCTTTGTAAGTGTAACACATTGTCCCACAGCGTGCCACATTTTTCCCTTAGGGCTCATATATGTGTGTGTGTGTGTCTGTGTGTGTTTATGTATGTTAATTAAATTACCGTTATGTGTGCTTAACAACAATGCCAAAGCACAAACATACAAACTCACTCACAGAGACACAAATACAGTTACAGTCGCGGCGTAACCTCCATTGCAAGTAATTATAAAAAAACAACAGTTACATCAACAAAAACAAGAAAACAACAACAACAACAACAGCAATAACAGCACCACACATACACGCAATCACATACAGAGACACGACACACAGCAACAGCAACAAGAACAATAATACATGAACTATAACGTACGTCAACTCAAAACCCATTTTCAGACTCAACTTTGTATTCGACTACTGCCGGTTTCATGTCTTGGCCCTGGCCACTTGAGGCCACATTTGACATGTGTAAGTGTACAAGTGTGCGACTCTCTCTCTCTCTCTGTATATGTGTGTGTATGTGTGTGTTAACTGGGCTGTGCCTATGTCTATTATTTGCTGCGGCCATTTGCACGTAGCGCGTTACTATTATTAAGCGTCTTATTGTACAATGAGAGCGCACATAAGTATGCTACGTTTTCTGCGGCTCAAACAGCCAGCAAAATAGTTTGCACATACATGCATGCATGTATGTATGTGTGTCTGTTGATGTGTATTTAAGGTGCAATAAGCTAGCATTAGGCACAAATATATAGTATAGATGTATATATATATATATATATATATATATAAATGTAGAAAGAGAGAGAGAGAGAGAGAGCATATATAGTCAGCTTGAATGTTTGTTCAACTAGAAAAAAGCAGCTTACGATTCAAATCGATAAATTCATGATCTTATATAGTCTTATGTCTTCTATCAGTCATCTGTTAAATCCAACGGCTTATGTGTGCGTGCCTGCGTGCACATAAGTATACACATACATACATATATGCGGGTCTATGTGTCTGTGTGTCAGTTTTACACACTATATATTTACTCTTGTGATTTATTGCCACATTTTTTGGCATTTGTTTCTTAAGATTTTTAGCCTAAGTAATAGTTGCGTATTTTTTTTTTATAGCTTGAACTGGAATTGATATTGAATTATATTACACTAGCTTATGGCAAAACATTTTTCTATAATTTTAGCGTTGCATTTGCCAAGAACAGACTTTCCTTTTTTTTATTAATTTTTTTTCGTACATAATTTTTAATAGTAATTTTTTATTTGAATTAATTTTTATTTATTTTATTTTAATTTATTTTAATTTATTTTAATTTATTTTATATTTATTTATTTTATTTTAATTTATTTTATTTTTATTTATTTTATTTTTATTTATTTTATTTTTATTTTATTCTTATTTATTTTATTTTATTTTTATTTATATTTTATTTTAATTTATATTTTATTTTAATTTATATTTTATTTTAATTTATTTTATTTGAATTTATTTTATTTTTATTTATTTTATTTTAATTTATTTTATTTTTATTTATTTTATATTTATTTATTTTATTTTAATTTATTTTATTTTTATTTATTTTATTTTTATTTTATTCTTATTTATTTTATTTTATTTTTATTTATATTTTATTTTAATTTATATTTTATTTTAATTTATATTTTATTTTAATTTTTTGATATTAATAATTTTTAAATATTCTTTTTTTACTTTTTTAATTGTAATATTCTATGAATATAATTTTTATTTATTTTATTTAATTTATATTTAAAATTTGTATTTTTTTATTTATGTAATTATAATAAAATTTATTTAAATATATTGAAGGATTTTCTAATTATTCAACTTAAAAAAAATATATATTTTTTTTTTATTACATATTTAAGCATA
>JBAMBR010006203.1:0-12168 GCA_037044475.1 Zaprionus obscuricornis | reverse complement strand
ATATCCGTTTGCCGGTCATGTTCGTGTCCTGTTCTCATTGCCGCTCCAATTATTTGGCAATTGTCAAGGCAGCTTTAAACACACACACACACACAGACACACACACACACAGGCTAAGCTTGACTGCATTTAATTGAAATAACAGTTACACACACACAGACACACACACAGACACTCGTACAAACAGTGATAAGCCATAAATTCCGCTTGTTCTTGTTGTTGTTGCAATTTTACCGGGCAAATGTCTTGGCACGCCTCCTTTGCACGCCTCTCCCTGCCTCCCCTCCCCCCACCTCACTCCTTACAACACTTGCCACAAACAGCTGCAAAGCATAACAAAAACACAGATGTTCGCTTAGACGAAATGCTTAACGTATACTTTTATCGCTCAGTGTAGCAATGCGCATGTCTTATTGTTGCCGCACAGCAACACTGCCATTTGCTACATAATTTTGTTCATCCTTTTTTTGTGTTTTTTGGTCATTTGTTTGTTATGTTATTCGCTTGCCGTACGCGCCACATGACGGTTGTCTGACGATCGTAACGTTAAATTTAGTTTAGTTTTGCCAACGTGCTGGCTACGTGTGCAACGTGTGCAACTTCCGGCGGCATGTGCGCGCATTTTAACACATTTTGCGTGACTTACGAATTCATTTAACAAATAATTATTGCATCATTTTGCGGCATTGTGCATTGCGTGCTAAACAAATAAAAATTAATAAAAAACTAAAAAAAAAAATTTAAATTTAAATTAAAAATTTAATTTCCAAAAAAAAAAAAAAAAATTAAAATAAAATTTTTTAAATATAAATAAAATTATTAAAAAAATAGACATTAATATTTAAAATATTCTAAACAAAAAATAATAATATTAATAAAAAAAAAAATTAGAAATTGCGTAAATAAATTAAATAAAAATTTAAAAAAAATATAAAAAAATTAAAATAAATATTTAAAAATTTAAAAAAAATATTAGAAAATTATAATAATAATTTAAAAAATAAAAAAGAAACATTAAAAAAATTATGACAATCCTAAGACACTTAAATTTATAAATATTAAATTTTAAATAAAAATAAATTAATTAATATTTAAAAATAAAATCTATAAAAAAAAAATAAATACAGCTTAGCAATAATTAAGTAAAATTAAAATTAAAATTAAAAAAAAATAAAAAAGTAAAAATAAACTGAAAAGAAAAACGAAACTTTAATTAAAATATCGATTACAGGGCAAACCCCGTCAATCGCTTTGTAAGTGTAACACATTGTCCCACAGCGTGCCACATTTTTTCCCTTAGGGCTCATATATGTGTGTGTGTGTGTCTGTGTGTGTTTATGTATGTTAATTAAATTACCGTTATGTGTGCTTAACAACAATGCCAAAGCACAAACATACAAACTCACTCACAGAGACACAAATACAGTTACATTCGCGGCGTAACCTCCATTGCAAGTAATTATAAAAAAACAACAGTTACATCAACAAAAAACAAGAAAACAACAACAACAACAACAGCAATAAGAGCACCACACATACACGCAATCACATACAGAGACACGACACACAGCAACAGCAACAAGAACAACAATAATACATGAACTATAACGTACGTCAACTCAAAACCCATTTTCAGACTCAACTTTGTATTCGACTACTGCCGGTTTCATGTCTTGGCCCTGGCCACTTGAGGCCACATTTGACATGTGTAAGTGTACAAGTGTGCGACTCTCTCTCTCTCTCTCTGTCTATGTGTATGTGTGTGTTAACTGGGCTGTGCCTATGTCTATTATTTGCTGCGGCCATTTGCACGTAGCGCGTTACTATTATTAAGCGTCTTATTGTACAATGAGAGCGCACATAAGTATGCTACGTTTTCTGCGGCTCAAACAGCCAGCAAAATAGTTTGCACATACATGCATGCATGTGTGTATGTGTGTCTGTTGATGTGTATTTAAGGTGCAATAAGCTAGCATTAGGCACAAATATATAGTATAGTTGTATATATATATATAAATGGAGAAAGAGAGAGCATATATAGTCAGCTTGAATGTTTGTTCAACTAGAAAAAAGCAGCTTACGATTCAAATCGATAAATTCATGATCTTATATAGTCTTATGTCTTCTATCAGTCATCTGTTAAATCCAACGGCTTATGTGTGCGTGCCTGCGTGCTTTTATATATATATATATATGTGCGGGTCTATGTGTCTGTGTCAGTTTTACACACTATATATTTACTCTTGTGATTTATTGCCACATTTTTTGGCATTTGTTTCTTAAGATTTTTAGCCTAAGTAATAGTTGCGTATTTTTTTTTTATAGCTTGAACTGGAATTGATATTGAATTATATTACACTAGCTTATGGCAAAACATTTTTCTATAATTTTAGCGTTGCATTTGCCAAGACAAGACTTTCCTTTTTTTTTATTTATATTTTTTCGTACATCATTTTTAATAGTAATTTTTTATTTGCATTAATTTTTATTAATTTTATTTTAATTTATTTTATTTTTATTTATTTTATTTTAATTTATTTTATTTTAATTTATTTTATTTTTATTTATTTTATTTTTATTTTATTCTTATTTATTTTACTTTATTTTTATTTATATTTTATTTTATTTTGTTTGATATTAATAATTTTTAAATCTTCATTTTTTACTTTTTTAATTGTAATATTCTCTGAATATAATTTTTATTAATTTTATTTTATTTAATTTATATTTAAAATTTGTATTTTTTTTATTTATGTAATTATAATAAAATTTATTTAAATATATTGAAGGATTTTCTAATTATTCAACTTAAAAAAAAATATATATATATATTTTTTTTATTACATATTTAAGCATAATAATTGAAATTTTATTTGCTAATTTGATTATTTGTCAAATTTTGTCTAATGAAATGCAGAAATCATTGCTGATTTCTATGAAATATTTATTTATTAATTTACCAATACATGCTCATTATTTATGCATACAGTTTAAATGTTGTAGTCAAAATTTACGCATAATTTGATAATAAATAAATGAAATTAAAACACTTTTTGGTTAGCCTGAAACTAAATTGCAAATGCAAAAGTTTCACAACATGAAAATAAAATAAAAATAAAATAAAATTATTGTAATGATAATTAATAAATAAATTGTTGCCATAAGCAATTGACAAATGTTAGTCTATATGTGTATGTGTGTGTATGTGTGTGGGTAATGATAAATATGCAATAGTCAAAGATGTTTGAGTTATTTAATATAATTACAAAAAGATATAATTATAATTATAATTAATTGTGAGTAAAGTTGCCCCCATGATGATTCGCACTTAACTCAATTAAATTCAACTTTTTCTTTTGCTATTGCTGTTGCTCTTTCTGTTTTCTATGTTTTACTCTGCTTTGTACATTTTCATTCGTTCGTTCTTAATGTTTCTTTGACTCTTATATAGCTTTGGGGCTGACAGGATATTTAAAGCGCTGTCATGTTGGCCGCAGGATATGTTTGCCCTCGACGCGTCGAGGTGTTGTAGACAAACAAACTAATACAAGCAAGAACATGCACACACACACACCCACAAGACACACATACACACATACAGTTACAGAAACGAATACATGCAAAGAGTTCAAACAGTTGCATAGCTGCTTTTTTTTCATAAATTTTCCAGGCAATATGTGAAAGTTGAGACAGCGCACACAAAAGACGTAGACGTAGAGCAGCATAGCATTAGTGTGTAAAAGAGAGAGAGAGAGCTAAACAGGCGTGGCATGACAGTTGAGGGGCAATACGAGCTGTGGCAGTAAAGTGTCCCAATACACGTATGCAAATGTGCTAAGACCAGCATAAATGTGCTATAATAGCCGCACTTTGGCAAGCAAAAGCATTGAGTGCGCGCTCATATATTGAATCGCATTGAATACTAAGCATGACTACGACTACGACTATGACTATGAGTATGGGTATGACTATGAGTATGAGTATCATGTATGCGTATGAGTTGAAACTATAAGTATGAGTATTGCTACTGCTGAGTATTGAGTATTGATTATCAGTTTTGCATACTAATAAGGAAAGCGAATGCTTTTGTTATTTCGCTGATGCGACAGTTACGAGACACCAAAACATAAATGTGACTGTAAATGTCACTCTCAATCATTCTCTATATATGTTTCATTCTCTCAGTTCTATATATGCTGTCTGCTGTCTGTATGTCAATGTTTGTGTCTGTGTATGTTTGCTCGTGTGATAGACTTCACTGTTTGCTATTTGCCATGGCAGCTGCTCTGGGCAGCAAAAAAAAAAATAAAAAAATAAAAAAATAAAATAAAATATGAAGGGAAACGACAAAAAAAAAAGGAGCGCCACGTTGCCCCGAAACAAAGTCTCATAGGAGTCGCGCATAGTATACAGCAAAAAATGTGTAAATAATTTCGGGTATGCTCAGTAAAAAAAATCTATAAAAATTATACTTGAAAATATGAAATATAATTAGAAATAATTAAAAATAAATAATAATTAATACAAATAAATTTAAATAAATATAAATAAATATAAATAAATATAAATAAATATAAATAAATATAAATAAATATAAATAAATATAAATAAATATAAATAAATATAAATAAATATAAAATAAATATAAATAAATATAAATAAATATAAATAAATATAAATAAATATAAATAAATATAAATAAATATAAATAAATATAAATAAATATAAATAAATATAAATAAATATAAATAAATATAAATAAATATAAATAAATATAAATAAATATAAATAAATATAAATAAATATAAATAAATATAAATAAATATAAATAAATATAAATAAATATAAATAAATATAACTAAAAATATAAATAAATATAAATAAATATAAATAAATATAAATAAATATAAATAAATATAAATAAATATAAATAAATATAAATAAATATAAATAAATATAAATAAATATAAATAAATATAAATAAATATAAATAAATATAAATAAATATAAATAAATATAAATAAATATAAATAAATATAAATAAATATAAATAAATATAAATAAATATAAATAAATATAAATAAATATAAATAAATATAAATAAATATAAATAAATATAAATAAATATAAATAAATATAAATAAATATAAATAAATATAAATAAATATAAATAAATATAAATAAATATAAATAAATATAAATAAATATAAATAAATATAAATAAATATAAATAAATATAAATAAATATATATAAAAATAACTAAATATAAATAAATATAATAATTATTCAATTTAATTTTTTAGATTTTAAATAAAATAACAAAGGTTCTTAGCAAAAAATTTAGCATATTTTTATATTGTTAAAAATTTTATTTATTTATTTTTTAATAATATTTATTCAATTTAAAGGAATTTTTCATTTATTTTTAGTGCATAAATTGCTATAAAAAAATATTTATTAAATTTGTATATAAAAATTGTAATTTATTACATCAATGTTCTCTCTAGCCGGCATACCCTTAATACAAATACATATGTATACATATGTATATGTATATGTACAGACATATATCTATAATACATAAGAGTCCTTTTGTTTTTTTTTTGTTCGATTTGTTTGGTGTCGCCTCAAAGGCTTTTTGCGCCTTTTGTTTGGCAAAAGGGGCGTAACATGGCAAGCAGGCGTCGGCGACCGTTCCCAGTTTTTTTTTTTCTTTTTGTTGTTTTTTTTTTTATGTTTACTTTTCAAGCGTCGCCGTTGCCATCGCCATCGCCATCGCCATCGACGTTGCCTTTACCATTGTTTTTTCTGTTTTTTTTTTGCAGCTATTGTATTACGTATACGTCTAGTATTTGGGCTTCGTTTTTGTTATTTTTGTTGTTGTTGTGTTGCTTGATATTCGCAGTTAGTTTTATTTTTATTTCTATTTTTATCGGTTAGTGTGCTAGTGTTGCGCGGCATCGTTTCCGCTGTTTGTTGTTGTTGTTGTTGTTGTTGCTATTGTTGCCTTTAGATTTCCGTTACAGTCATAACAGGACTAGCAAACAGCTGATAACGCACATGCCTCCCATCTTACACCACACACGCCAGCAGCAGCCCCCATACGCTTCTTCTTATGCTGCTTCGAGGGTTGCTACAGCTACAGCTACAACAACAACTACAGGAAGCTATAAAAAAGTGTTGCCTCACAATATTTTGTTTTGTTTTGTTTTCTGTTTTTTTTTTTATACGTTTTGAGGGCGTGAGTTGTTCTTAGCTTAAGTTTACATAAAGTTTTATCCCTTTACCATTGCCTCTGGCTGTCACTTTGTAGCCTGCATTGTTTTGACGCCCATCTACAAAACTTAACTGACGTTGCGCTTCACTTGCAGTTGCCAATGTCGATTAGTTGTGTCTGTGTGTGTTTGTCAGTTTGTCTGGTGTTAGGGGATTGAAGGCTCAACGAAATCAATAGCTGTATTATAATCAATCATGAACCTGAGCATGATAAACGCTTCGCCAATGCAAACAACTAAAACAACCAAACAATCAAAATGGATGAACTTGATGGGCGCCGCTATTGCCGCTATATTCTCTCACTCTCTCTCTCACTCAGTCGCACTGCCTCCATTCTCTCACACTGATAAAAGTTTGACAGCGTTTTTGGGAGTTTTTGTTGGCTGTTTCACGAGTTCTGAAAGTTATTTGAGCTGCGAATTATTATTGCATTTGCCATTTGAATGGCAATTTTCAGATGAGAGATTTATGGCTAAATGTTTCTGTATAAATATGTTTGCTTATGTATTTGTATATTTTTGCGTGTGTGTGTGTGTGTGTGAGAGAGACAGAGAGTATTAGTCTGTGTGTTTGTGTATGTTTGTATGTTTGAAGTGGCAGCACATGGGACTTATGATAAATGTAAGCCGCATCAAATTTGCTGCGGAAATGAAATAAGGGAAGCGCTTAAAAAGAAACACACACACACACTGCCAAAACAGAAAAGTACTGTATAAGCCCAGCGGCAAATAAAGTACAGCTAAAATACATGAAAAAATAAGTCGAAAAAGCTTAAAAAAAAAAATATTTACAAAAAAATAAAAAAATTAAATAAATATAAATATTAAAAAATAAATAAAATATAATAAAAAATAAAAAAAAATTAATAAAAAAATTACAATAAAAATAAATTTTATAAAAATTATATGCAAATTTTAAAAATAAATTTCAAAAGTTATATAAAAAAAAATAATAAAAGAAATTAAAGAAATAAAAAAATAAATATTTAAAATTAAAATAAAATATTTAAAAAAAAAAAAAATTAATAAAAAAAAATAAAAATAAAAATAAATTTTATAAAAATATATGCAAATTTTAAAAATAAATTTCAAAAGTTATATAAAAAAAAAATAATAAAAAAAATTAAAGAAATAAAAAAAATAAATATTGAAAATTAAAATAAAATATTTAAAATAAAAAAAAAATTAATAAAAAAAAATAAAATAAAAATAAATTTTATAAAAATATATGCAAATTTTAAAAATAAATTTCAAAAGTTAAAAAAAAAAAATAATAAAAAAAATTAAAGAAATAAAAAAATAAATATTTAAAATTAAAATAAAAAAAAATTAATAAAAAAAATAAAATAAAAATTTATATGTATACATTTTAAAAATAAATTTCAAAAGTTATATAAAAAAAAAATAATAAAAAAAATTGAAGAAATAAAAAAAATAAATATTTAAAATTATTACACAAAAAAAAAAATAAAAATAAATAAATTTTTTTTTTATATAAATTATTAGCTGCGAAATATTTTAAGTGGCAATTTAATGCTGCCTTTGTATGTTATATGTTCAGCACGTGCTGACTTTTGACCTTACAAACTGCTGGAAAAATACAAACTTATGCAAGTCAAATCATTTTTGCGCTGAAAAACATGATTTTCCATAGGGAAACGAAAACATACAAATAGCACAGAACATACTCACACGTACACACACGTGCACACACATATATATAGAAACACATATCGACAGAGGAAAGTAAAGTGCTTACACATTGATATACTTTTGTAATATTAATGATGTTGATGCTTATGTAAATGTAAATGGAAGCGAAAACAGCAAATCAAATAAAGCAGAAAAATATACAGAGTCACAGTCATAGCGAGAGAGAGAAAGAAAGACAGAGAAGAGAGAGAGAGAGAGACATACATATAAAGCAAGACAAGTTGTGTCTCTGCTATCAACATTCAACTACTATGGGAAAAAAAGTTTATATACATTTATATATATTTATATATATTTTTCTCTTTTTTTTCTTATATTTGTTTCTTTGCTTTCTTGTGCTGTTTCTTTGCAGAGTAAAACGTTTGAATCATTTCAACTTAAATCTCAAATCAAAACACTGGCAAAAGGCAAAAGGCAAACAAATGCCAAAAGATATATAGATACAAATACAGATAAAGATAAAGATACAGCTACATATATATCTACATCTACAGTTAGACATACTCTAACCAATACATGCATAATGGTTATATGCGTTTATCAAGCATACGCCGCATACGTCGCATACACCGCATAGGCCGGAAACAGTCCAAGACGAAACCAAACAAATCCCCAGGCAACACTTAAGGCATAAATCTAAACTCAATCACGCAACAAGGTAAAAGGAAGCCTATCCACAATCGGGATTCGAAATTTGGCTACCAAGGACCAAAAGGACTTTTGGACATAGGACACAGTCAGTACACAGTAGAACAAAACTCTAAGCACTAAAGGACTGAGAGAACTGTGTGTGTGTGGACAGAGACAAACGATGCTACAGTCACAGTAGCTGGTCCAATCACATCTACAGAAATCGTCCCGCCCCGTCAGTCGGCTCAAGTGGCTGCATAGCCTCTGATAACATTGCCTGGTAATCATCATCAGAGCATCATCAGCATTATCTCATCGTCTGTTGACTGTTGATGCCTGGCACTCTGAAGTTTTCCTTCGTTGCCCCGCAGACACACACACAAACAGCAAAAAAACAAGAAGAAGCGGAAGTAAAAGAAGAAGAAGAAATGTTGATTTAGTTTGTGGTCCTGAACCGTAAGCATTGTAAACATGCCAACACAGCAGCCCAATACAAGCTCAGACACTCAATGACATTTCGAGCTAAATTCAAGGACGTGCAAAACGAAATACCAAAACGAAACGAAGCCCAATAAAAATTAGGCTTCATTCTCTTCACACTTGACCTAAGCACTTCACCTGCTAAAACATCTGCAGGATATCAAGAACAAAAGAAAAAAAAAAAAATGGCGAGGTAAGTTCACATTCAACTCCTTCTACACAATATTTCATTTTCTCTTTTATGCCAAAAGAAAAAAAAAATGACTATAAAACAAATGCTAAAATTAGCTCGAGTTTTAGACAAAGTTTATGCTTTTTGAACTGCAAAATGTGCAAAAACTTTTGACTAAAAAAAAAAAGAAAACAGTTTTTAATTAATTTTTAAATTTAGCAAAAAATTTACGGCATCTATTTTTTTTTTTATTTTTCGTTAAAATATAAAACTCAATTCTGTTTACTTAGCATAAATTTCTCATAGTTTTCTTATAGTCTCAGATATTTACATGAATTTCAAATAGCAAAATAATATTTGAAAATATTCTCAAAAAACTTTTGTTTAGTTTATGTAATTTGTAAGCTGTTGCGCCTGACTGTCAAAATGTTTCCAGTTTTCAGTTTTCAGTTTCCAGTTGAGTTCGCAAAGTAACCGCAAAAATATTTCTAAGACATTTTCAACACAAAAAAAAACACAAAGCACAAAACTGCCATTTATCATGCTCTGACTATGTAAGTTATGTTTGATTGCAAGTCCAAAGCTATATAGATAAATATTCTCAGCTTCAAAGCACAACAAAAATTTCTTTTTTCCAAAAAAAAACCAAGGAAAACAATAAATATAAAAATAAAAAAAAATAAACAAATGAGAAAGGTAGTTAAAAAAAATTTTTTTTTTTTAAGATTTATAGCATTGAAATTAAAGAACAACATTTTGATAAGAAAGTTTGTTTAGGCACAAAAAAAAAAAAATAAGAAAAATTTAAAATTTTTTTTTTTATAAAACAAGAAAATAAATTTTCATAAATTTGCAAACTTCATTGTGGAAGATTTTCGTCTAAAAAATTTAATTTTTAACCTATTGTTGCTATAGTAGCTATATGTTATAGTATGTCGATTTATAGCAAATTTTGAGCAGACTTGACATTCGTTCTTTCCTTGGGCAGCTATATGATATAGTGTTGCCATTCGCATCCCTAGTGTCCGTCTGTTATCAAGCTCAAAAAATGTTTTTAATTTCAACTGATCAAGTTTATATAGTTGCCTTTCTAGGTTGAAAGCATCTGCAGCAATATGTTATAGTAGTACGATTTATAGCAAATTTTGGCAGACTTGACATTCGATCTTTTCTATGGCAGCTGTGTATGATATAGTGTTGCCATTCGCATCCCTAGTTTCCGTCTGTTATCAGCTCAGGGAACTGAAGCAGTTTCAACTGATCAAGTTTATATATAGTTAATATAGTTGTCTTTCTAGTTTGAAAACAACTGCTGCTCACTTGCTGTGCTCTTAGCTTAATTAATAAATTTCTATAAAATTCTTTTGACATTTTCTTAGCATATTTCTTTGTTCTTTATTCTACTTACTTTGAGCTGTAAATTATTTTTGCTTTGAGCTAAAAGCAAAGTTCTTAGCTTAGTTATTAATTTTTTGCTGCATTTTTTTTTTGTCTACATGATTTTCAACATGTTTATTACATTCCTTTTCATACAATTTCTGTTGCCTCTCCCTTGGCTTTTTTCATTTCTACTCGCGCAACTTTTCACACTTTGTTAACGTTTAACACTTTTTCAGCAGCTGTCGCTTGCCGCTGGCTAAAAATTCTATTGATAAATTATTTAATATAGGCAAAGCCGCAAGGTGTACAATGTGGCAGGATTGTAGTTGAGGCATGTTTATTATTTATTAATTAAATGCAAAAATGCTTTTGGCTTTTTTTTTTTGTGTGTGAATATCGGCAGACAAGCTTTTAGCTTTTAGCTCTTAGCCAGTTTAGCAGTTTAACAGTTTGAACAGTTGAACAATTTTGCCAGTTGCCAAAAACCGAGAAATGTACATATTGCAATTGCCAAGCACAGACAAATTGCAATTGAACAATTTTAGGGTTTTGTTGCTGCCTGTAAGCTGTGTCTGTGCAACGTTCAAACTGCCACATATCACATGCCTCGTCTCACTTTGCAGGTAAAAGCCAAGCCACAACATCGACAACGATTTTGGCAATGTTCTGATTAATTTGCAACCCAAAGACATTGACAATTTTCCAGGAGGGGGCGCCACTGTAACAGGATGTGACTGCAAATGGATTGCGTTTTCCCTTTAACCTTAAATCTACACTGACACTAAGCATATTTCGTCTAATTCTCTCTAAGACTCTGTCTCTGTCATTTTCTCTTACTCTTGCTTCGCAATTGCAACCGCAAGCGACTTGCATAATTTGTAAATTCGTTTGATTTGCGGTGAACTGTGAATAATTGATTGCCAAGTGGCCCCCCCTAAAAACAATGCCATGTAAAATGGCAAATGATGGAAAATTGCAAGTGGAAATTGTGAAATTGTGAATTTGTAAAATGAGAAATTCATAGGAAAATGAAACGGCAAGTAAACGGCAAGCATATAAAAATAAACTTGCGGACATTTTCTATTATTATTTGCATTTGATGCATTTTAATGGCCACACATTAGTGGTAAAAACTAAGGACGAACTATGATGATGCACGACTGTTGCACGACTATGTAATACTCTGTAATAAAAAAAAGTCTAACATTTATTTATATTAAATTTGTTCTCAAAATTAAGCTGAATTTTTCGTAATTTAGTGACATATAATTGTGTCATATAAATCTTATAATCTTGCCATATAAAAGTGTCATATAAATATGTCTTGCGTTTATGTGTATAGAAATTAGATTTACATGTGCCATAGAAAAGTCTGCCATATAAATGTGTCATATAAGTTTGTCATATAAATTTGACATATAATTTTTATATACAAAATTATTTTATAAAAGTATAAAAGAAATTGCGTTACATATGTGCCATATAAAAGTGACGGATATATGTGCCATATGAAAGTG
>JBAMBR010006198.1:32500-40484 GCA_037044475.1 Zaprionus obscuricornis | reverse complement strand
ATATGACATCATATGACAGCATTTTTAAGCTCTTTTTCAAGTAGCTTTTTATAAAAACTACAAATATTACATACATAAATAATTGTATGACAACATATGACAGCATATGACACTATATGACAGTATATGACATCATATGACATGCCGTATGATATCTTTAGTGATATGTATGACATGCAACATTCTTTAACTAGCTTGAATCTATATAAATTTCGTATTTTAACCAAAAATGACTGCATATGACAACATATGACAGCATATGACAACATATGACAGCATATGACATCATATGGCAGCATTTTTAAGCTCTTTTCCAAGTAGCTTCTTATAAAAACTACAAATATTACATACATAAATATATTGTATGACAGCATATGACTGCATATGACAGTATATGACAGCATATGACAACATATGACAGTATATGACATCATATGACAGCATTTTTAAGCTCTTTTTCAAGTAGCTTCTTATAAAAACTACAAATATTACATACATAAATAATTGTATGACAACATATGACAAGATATGACAGCATATGACAACATATGACAGCATTTTTAAGCTCTTTTCCAAGTAGCTTCTTATAAAAACTACAAATATTACATACATAAATATATTGTATGACAGTATATGACAGTATATGACAGTATATGACAGTATATGACTGCATATGGCATAATATGACAGCATTTGACATCATATGGCAGCATTTTTAAGCTCTTTTCCAAGTAGCTTCTTATAAAAACTACAAATATTACATACATAAATAATTGTATGACAACATATGACAAGATATGACAGCATATAACAACATATGGCAGCATTTTTAAGCTCTTTTCCAAGTAGCTTCTTATAAAAACTACAAATATTACATACATAAATAATTGTAAGACAACATATGACAGCATATGACACCATATGACAGTATATGGCATCATACGACATGCCGTATGATATCTTTAGTGATATGTATGACATGGAACATTCTTTAACTAGCTTGAATCTATATAAATTTCGTATTTCAACCAAGAATATGACAATGCATATGACAACATATGACAGCATATGACAACATATGACAGCATATGACATCATATGACAGCATTTTTAAGCTCTTTTTCAAGTAGCTTCTTATAAAAACTACAAATATTACATACATAAATAATTGTATGACAGCATATGACTGCATATGGCAGTATATGACAGCATATGACAACATATGACCGTATATGACATCATATGACAGCATTTTTAAGCTCTTTTTCAAGTAGCTTCTTATAAAAACTACAAATATTACATACATAAATAATTGTATGACAACATATGACAGCATATGACAACATATGACAGCAAATGACATGCCGTATAATATTTTTAGTGATATGTATGACATGGAACATTCTTTAACTAGCTTGAATCTATAAAAATTTCGTATTTCAACCGAATATGACAATATATGACAACATATGACAGCATATGGCAACATATGACATGCATATGACAGCATTTTTAAGCTCTTTTCCAAGTAGCTTCTTATAAAAACTAACAATATTACAAACATAAATAATGTATGTAATATTTGTAGTTCTTATAAAAAGCTACTTGAAAAAGATGCTTAAAAATGCTGCCATTATGACTGTCATATGCTGTCATATTACTGCCATATGCAGTCATATACTGTCATATGTTGTCATACAATTATTTATGTTTGTAATATTTTTAGTTTTTATAAGAAGCTACTTGGAAAAGAGCTTAAAAATGCTGTCATATGATGTCATATGTTGCCATATGCTGTCATATGTTGTCATATATTGTCATATTCGGTTGAAATACGAAATTTTTATAGATTCAAGCTAGTTAAAGAATGTTCCATGTCATACATATCACTAAAAATATTATACGGCATGTCATTTGCTGTCATATGTTGTCATATGCTGTCATATGTTGTCATACAATTATTTATGTATGTAATATTTGTAGTTTTTATAAGAAGCTACTTGAAAAAGAGCTTAAAAATGCTGTCATATGATGTCATATACGGTCATATGTTGTCATATGCTGTCATATACTGCCATATGCAGTCATATGCTGTCATACAATTATTTATGTATGTAATATTTGTAGTTTTTATAAGAAGCTACTTGAAAAAGAGCTTAAAAATGCTGTCATATGATGTCATATGCTGTCATATGTTGTCATATGCTGTCATATGTTGTCATATGCAGTCATATGTTGTCATATATTGTCATATTCGGTTGAAATACGAAATTTATATAGATTCAAGCTAGTTAAAGAATGTTCCATGTCATACATATCACTAAAGATATCATACGGCATGTCGTATGATGCCATATACTGTCATATGGTGTCATATGCTGTCATATGTTGTCATACAATATATTTATGTATGTAATATTTGTAGTTTTTATAAGAAGCTACTTGGAAAAGAGCTTAAAAATGCTGCCATATGTTGTTATATGCTGTCATATCTTGTCATATGTTGTCATACAATTATTTATGTATGTAATATTTGTAGTTTTTATAAGAAGCTACTTGGAAAAGAGCTTAAAAATGCTGCCATATGATGTCAAATGCTGTCATATTATGCCATATGTTGTCATATGCTGTCATATATTGTCATATGCTGTCATATGCTGTCATACAATATATTTATGTATGTAATATTTGTAGTTTTTATAAGAAGCTACTTGAAAAAGAGCTTAAAAATGCTGCCATATGATGTCATATGCGGTCATATGTTGTCATATGCTGTCATATGCTGTCATATGCAGTCATATGTTATCATATATTTGTAATATTTGAGTTTTTATAACAAATATTGAAATGACTTAAATATGCTGCATATGACAACATATGACAGCATATGACAACATATGACAGCATATGACATCATATGGCAGCATTTTTAAGCTCTTTTCCAAGTAGCTTCTTATAAAAACTACAAATATTACATACATAAATAATTGTATGACAGCATATGACTGCATATGGCAGTATATGACAGCATATGACAACATATGACCGTATATGACATCATATGACAGCATTTTTAAGCTCTTTTTCAAGTAGCTTCTTATAAAAACTACAAATATTACATACATAAATAATTGTATGACAACATATGACAGCATATGACAACATATGACAGCAAATGACATGCCGTATAATATTTTTAGTGATATGTATGACATGGAACATTCTTTAACTAGCTTGAATCTATAAAAATTTCGTATTTCAACCGAATATGACAATATATGACAACATATGACAGCATATGGCAACATATGACATCATATGACAGCATTTTTAAGCTCTTTTCCAAGTAGCTTCTTATAAAAACTAAAAATATTACAAACATAAATAATTGTATGACAACATATGACAGTATATGACTGCATATGGCATAATATGACAGCATTTGACATCAAATGGCAGCATTTTTAAGCTCTTTTCCAAGTAGCTTCTTATAAAAACTACAAATATTACATACATAAATAATTGTATGACAACATATGACAACGTATGACTGCATATGGAAACATATGACAGCTTAAAACAAAAGAATTTGCTATTAGAAAATGAACAAAAATATTTATATATTATGCAAATGTAAAGTATAAACGAAATGTAATTGAAAGTTTTATGAAAACGATGTAGCCAAAAATCTATTAAATATTATTAGCTACAAAAAAAATAAAAATATTAACATAAAATACTAAAAAAAAAAAAAAAAAAAAATAAAAATACTTTGCTTACAAGGATTAAAAAAAAAGACAAAGAAAACATTTGAAATGAATAAAAAAAAAAAAACGAATTGAACGTTTGACGATTTACATTCGTAATTCGCAAACTGTAACTATTATAAATTGAATTGAACAGAACTGTACTAACATATATATGTAAATCCTCAATATATATATATATATATATACGATATACGATATATATTTACATACGAAATATAGCTTGCTTATACAAATTTATCAGTTATTATTATTTTATATTTCTTTTGTATTTTTTCTGTATATTTTTTCATCTTTTTTTTTTTTGAGTCTTGTTTGTTATTTCACGTTCGATTTGAATTAAATGCATTTTATGTTTACACATTGTGTGTGTGTGTGAGAGAGAGAGAGAGAGGGAGATAGGGCTAGAGAGAAAGATAGAGAGAGGGGGGAGAGAGGGGAGGCATCATAGAGTGTTAATCAACGATATGGCATCATAAATAACATAAAATCCTTTTGATGTTTCAATCAAACGTAAACAATACGACAATTAGAAAGAGATAGCAATATTCTATGATATAGTCAGCAAGAGAAAGAGAGAGAGAGAGAGAGAGAGATAGATAGCATAGTAAGTTAACGTTTTCAGCAGCTACAGCTGCACTCAATTTCATTTTATTTAAAAACAATAAATAAATAAATAAAAATATTGTCAACATAATAAAATAAATTGCATTCGCTTCCAAAACAAAAAGAAATAAAATAAATATATAAAAAATATATTCAAAAAAAATTTAAAAAAAAAAATACGAACAATCTGAAAAATAACAAAAACAGCAACAACAAGAAGCAAAAGGAAACTGCAACAAAAAAAAACCAAGAGAGAAAATATACTATAAATAAAATCAACGCAATTTGCATAAGAATTACAAATATTTTGTAGTAAAAAAAAACAAAGCAAAGCTGTCAATAATGTTGAAACGTTTTGGAATGAAACATTTGCAATTTGCCATACATAAAGTGCAAAGTAATTGCCTTTCAATGCATTTCATTTGAAAATATTTCAATTCCATATGTTCCCCGTTTCAATTCCAAATGTTCCCCGTTTCAATTCCAAACGTTTCGAGCTATATAAACATCATATATAAATTAGCAGAAATATCTTTTATTGAAATATGTTTTTTTTTTCTCATATTCAGCTTTGTTTCAAATTCCAAACGTTTCTTGTGAAAAAAAAAAAAATTGCAAAATTTTTCTTAGTTTTCATTGAAAAGCGAAAAATTATTTTAAAAATTTTAAAAAAAATTCACAAAAAAATAAAAAAAATATCAATTAAGAAATTAAAAATAAAATAAGAGAAAAAAAAAAAGAAATAAAATTTATGGCAAATATCTGTAGTATAAAAAGTGTATGAAAATTTATACAAGTTTCATTTTTTTTATCGTTTCATTTCATTTTTCATTTTTTTTTTATTTTTCATCTCTTCGTCTGCTGCTTTTTGTGTGAAAGAGAACAAACGATACGCATAATCGTTTCGCATTGTTTTTCATGCTCAACAACATTTTTTTTTTTTTCCATCAACTTTTTCTTTATTTTTTTTATTTATTTTTAAATAAAACTTTTTATAAAAATTGAGTTTATTTTTTTTTTTCTTATTTTAATAAAATAAAAACAGCAAAAAAAAAGAATTAAGAATATTTAATAAAAAAATAAAAATAAAATAAAAATTCAAGCGCACCGATGTTAAAAACCGAAACAAACTTTGCACCAATTTTTACCCATAGACTATAAATAAATGTTTGTGTTTGTGTTTTTTGTATTTGTGTATTTGTATATGTGTTTATGTGTATGTGTATTCATGTGTTTATATATATGTATATACACTTGTAGTGCTCACTGTAGTTTCCTTACTGTATTTTAGTGCGTTTGTATCCCTTGCTTTATGACATTTGCTTTGCGCCTCTATTTGCATTTACATTTGTTCGCTCTCTTTTCTCTCTTTTCTGTTCTCTTTTTTTTTTATTTCTCCATACCACGCCCACTCCCACCTCCCATCTCATTCACGACCCCTTTTTTTTGGCATTACTCAATAAATTTGCTTTATTGAGTAAATAAATAAAGTGACAGTCCGAAAGCGCATCATTGTACCTACCCCCACCCCCAACCCCACTCCCACCCCCACACTCTTATCAACTACCCCCCCCCTCTCTTTACCTACATACACTTTACTTTTTGCTGTACGCTTTTGTACTTTTTTTTTTCGGCTCAACATTTTTATTGACACACGGCAAATAAATGGGCGTGGCTATCGACTGGCATTGTCGCTGCCCATTGTCGACCAGCCAGAAATTGCAGCTGCAGTCGCTCTGTCGCAGCGCTTTTGTTTGCGCATTAAGTCGAGCGCATCCGCATTTTGCCGCTGCTACTGTGTCATAGCCTCCGACTGCGCCTTCAACTGTTACGCAAAGCATCCGAAACGGAATCACAAACGAGAAATCGGAATCAATATCAACATTCATTGCCTGATGACAGAGAACACAAGTGTAGTGAGAGCGTGTGCAAGAGCGAGACATATATATATATATATATGTATATATATATATATTTTTTTATTAATAAAAACTCTTTTGAGCGTATTACTTAAATATTCACTTGTCTCTCTTCTCTATCTGCTGCTGCTGCTGCTGCTACTCTATATCAATATCAAATATCACTTATTAAAAATGAACGACAAATAGCGCCCTCTGTCGTCGGTCGTCAGCCGTCGGTCGTTGTCATTGTATACACAATGCATTTGCTTAATGAAGCTGCCATCAGTTTAATTATCTTGTCTCGCTCACGCAGCCTGCTTAGTTTAAGCGCACGCTCTCACACGCTATCTTTGCTTACGTTCAATTTTACTCTCAGCTATGCTGCGCTGCGCTGCTGCATCGCTTCTGATCAAAGTTTAAGCGCGCTCTCACATAAACATTCGCTCACGCTCTCTACTGCGTCACTTACGCATTGCATTGCTCATGCTGCCGTCAGTCAGTTGACCTTGTCTTGCAAACCCAGCCTAAGCCTAAGTCAAGGCTCGCTCTCACACATGGATTCCTCTGCGCTCAGACTTACACGCTCAGTTTTACTCTCTGCTGCGTCACTTACGCATTGCCTTGCTCATGCTGCCATCAGTCAGCTGTCCTTGTCTTGCAAACGCAGCCTAAGCCTAAGTCAAAGCTCGCTCTCACACACGTGCATTTCTCTGCGCTCAGACTTACACGCTCAGACTTGCTCTCTGCTGCGTCACTTACGCATTGCCTTGCTGATGCTGCCGTCAATCAGCTGTCCTTGTCTTGCAAACGCAATCTAAGCCTAAGTCAAAGCTCGCTCTTACACACGTGTATTTCTCTGCGCTCAGTTTTACTCTCTGCTGCGTCACTTACGCATTGCCTTGCTCATGCTGCCGTCAGTCAGCTGTCCTTGTCTTGCAAACGCAGCCTAAGCCTAAGTCAAAGCTCGCTCTCACACACGTGCCATTTCTCTGCGCTCAGACTTGCTCTTTGCTGCGTCGCTCATCGTCACATTAGCAATACATTTGCTCTCCTTGTCTTACTACTGATCAAATCGCCTGCTAAGCCTAAACGCGCTCTCACATATAAATATTTGAGCTGCGCTGCTGCGTTGCGTATTTCAGCAACTTTTAAAGCTGCAATTATTTTATTATTTTTTTTATTTCTTTTAACTTTCAACTTTTCGCTTTGTGGCTTTTACTTTAATTTGTACTTTTTGCTTTTTTTTTTTTGTCATCCTTTTCTTTGTCTATCGTTTCTTTTACTATTTACTGTGTGCTGCGCTGTGTGTGCTCTGCTTGCTTAGCGAGCAGTTTAAAGCTTTTAACTAACTAAACGAAAAGATATGACGACTGCTGCTGCTGCTGCTGCTGCTGCTGCATTACACTGAGATTAGCTGGCATAGCATTCTCTCGCTTGCACGCATACACAGCGTGTGCCTAATGTATGTAACTGTGCAAGCGAGAGACATGATGTTGCCCCATGCATTCACTTCTCTTGCTCTGCTAATAAGCATTACGTTAATGAAAACTCTCTGTCTCACTCTATCTGTGTACGTTTTGCTATCTTTGCTGTCTTCAGTCAGTCACAGACAAAAAGAGATTGAAAGAGAGTGAGAGACAGTGAGAGAGTGCAAGTACAGCCCGCTTAAGTAGGCAACATTTTTTTTACTTGCTCTTTACTTTTGCTTTC